>JABMBR010005676.1:0-14094 GCA_018881525.1 Meteorus sp. PSUC_FEM 10030008
GTACTGTCGAAAATTTCAGCGAAATTGGAGTTTTGCAAAATATCTGACCATGGCAGAATATTACGTGAAAAAATATTTTTTAGAAAATTATAAAATATCCGACATACGTCAATTGTTAATCACGAAACATGACATAACAATTCTTATTAGCACACTCAAAAGGATATTGTCAACACTGGGCTTGAAGAGAAGATATGTACCAGAGTCAAATATGCGAGACATTGTTATTGCTTCCGTGGGTATTGTTGCTTCCGTTGCTTCCGAAATTTCATATTCGTTGATACTGTCAATAAATGAAAGATCCTCGTTATCAATATCGACGTCGAATTTTTCCCCATTTTATTTCAAAAAAAAAAATTCATAAAATTATTTGGTGATTCTATGCAACGACTTCTTTGTCTACCGAATGAATTGTTACTGATGAAATTTTGAATACGGCCGCCGGAGTTGAAGCCTGGGGTTATTGGATGACGCCATTTTGTCCCTATTTCCAGTTCACAAGTACACAAGTTCACAAGTTAACTTGTGAAATTTTTGCCGGTTACGGATACACTTGTGATAAAGTTAGTAAGACACATGTTAAAAATAGCGCCACTTTCGCGTGAGTTGACGGTGAGCCAACCGGGCTTCCGTACATAACATATTGAAAGATAGTCAACACTGCTTTGTAAACCTGTACGAGCCCATCATAATCCTGAATATACTATGTTACAAAGCACAGTTTACATCATAAAGTCACAATAAATAATGAACAAAACTCAATGAAATAATCAACGAATGCGCAAGCCACCCAAACATCGTGGAGGCCAACATCTCACTATTGGAAGGAAAAGCGAAAAAAGTTTCCAAAATTATGGTTCGCCATCAACCAAAGATGTGGGATTAGAAAACACGGTGAAAGAACTCAAAACAGATCAGTAGGAAAAAAACCATTATAAGCAATCCTTTATATACAGATATAATAGAGAATAGCAATACAATATCAGTTCCTTCCGGAAGATGGCATTCCTTCGACTTTAAATCTAACATTCTTTTTGTTGAAATGGATAAAGAATCGATCATTGAAAAACAAGTAGAATCGAGCAGTCCTTAAATGTCAAATTCATTCTTCAAGCAGAAGCTGTGTCGAGGCTTCTAAACATATTGAATCTCGAGAACACGTAGAATAGTTTTTAAAATCCTACAATCAAGTACGATTATGATATGTACATCAACTTCCAAATCATATTGAAATTTTTGATACAGAATAGAAATCATTTTCTCTTTTGAATGATGAAGTTCGTTATTTGGTCGATAACCAAAACTTATAAAGAAGATACAAAATAGAATAAAATTCATACATATTCTTTCAAATTTGTTATTTTCTAGATGAACAATATTTCTTCTTTAATTTTTCCCTATTTCGCTCCAGCATACAATACTATTAGTCTAAGAGCCAGTTGAATCTAACGACACATATAATGAAGTAAATTTTCAAAGTATTTTACGGTATTCGTCGTCTTAATATGTTATGATATGCCTCTATTACAACTGAAGAATAACTATGGCTGCCAATTTTAGAGACTGCAACATCATAGCAGACACTTTTGAAAATTAAAAAGAACCAATTTTCGGTTTAGCTGGGCAAAAAGCGTCACTTTTCGTCCGCTGCACTAAACGAAATTTCTGATTTTCACCTTCGGCAGACCGAAAAATAGCATACGAAACTTGGGAAGTAAATAAGGAAGCCTCAGATCACATGAATTACATTTACTTTAATCTGTGACATTTCTTCTTTCACCGCCGTAGATGCGTAATATACTATTAAGTGAGCTGATGATAATTAAAATGAATGTTACTATGCTATTATTACCCTCAGAATCTTTGATTAAGCCGCTGACGAAGCACGGAAGTTGGTCTCTTTTGAACCACATATATGTTTGGAAGCTAAAAGATTTCCATTATGGGTCATTTTACCATGAAATTTTTTATTTTTCTTCTCACGAAAAAAAGGAAATGATACCTTTCACGACCAGAATTTCATTTTTTGCTGTTAAAATATCCGTCTGTGAATTTAATAAGTCTGAATCTTCAACGAATCGTGCTTCCAACGATCCATCCAGTTGAGAATTATTACTCTCTTTTTCAACTTAGTTTAATGCAAATGATTCCATAAATAAATTAACATCTTGAACCACAGTTTCAGCAATCATAGAATTGTCTGTTGATGTTGACGGCTGCTGAGTAGACAGTGACTCCGTTGATAATGCATTACATTGAGATGTTGATGACGCAATACTTCTATTTTTGTATCTTTCTGTTCGTATAACTTCGATTGCGAAGCTTTGACAAGCCGAAAACAACTGCGGTAATATCCGCAGTTTATGAAGATATGAAGGTAAAATTATATCTTTGTATTTGAGTTATGATGCTTCTGTATCTGTAGAATACGCCGACACTTCCTTTTGTCGTTCTGAGGCACAAATCACACACTTTAAGGGGTTATATTTAGTTAAAAGGCCGAAAAAGCGGATTTTCCAGAATTTTTTCTGAGAAAATTTTCAAATTTATATATTTTTTTTTTATTTTCATTTCTTGATCTTGAAATTTGTACATATGTCATGGTATCTTTCGACTGTTTCTTAAGACTCAGTATTAGTAAAAATATTTATTTGGAAAGGAGCTATAACTGATCTGCGGGAGCTCCTCTAAAAAAAAAACGTTCTGCGGTGACCACAATACCTCTGAACTAGATCGTCTGAAATCAAAAAACCAAACGGATTTCGTTGAAGTAATATTAAATCTAGTAATTAATCGAAGGAATAAGCAAAATAAATTTTTTTGACCAAATGGTGGTTTCTCGAAAAAAAAATCGATTTTTGAATGAATTAGGTAGAAAGCGACATATTCATCAATATTTCGAGCCAGGTTATGTCCTGACGCAATTAACAATGTAAAATATCTACCCACAGGTTGAGCCTTTGACAATTTCAGTAGGTTTGTTGATATGCAAACAGGAAAAAATGCTCTTAAAGCATTGACGAATGCTATAAAGAAGATACCGAAGAAGATGAAGCACTAGCGATTAGAACACATAATAAGCCCCGAAGACGATCTTTTGAGTCTATTGACCGTGAACTACCACATTGTAACGAAAAACTCAAATTAAGTAGTCACATTCAACCAGAATTTTGAAGAAGTACAAAATATTATCCTTCATAAGAGTCTTTATGATCAGATTGGTAATATCTGGGTGCTCAGTCATACTCTCGCACTGTCAAAAACTCCTATGTAAATTGGTTTCAATAACAAAGTAATGAAAGTTGACCTTCATGAACAATTAATTTTACATTTGACTCCAGCTGGACTAGTCAATGCATCCGCAACTTATCACGCAGTAGTCTTGGAAACAATGCGTCAATGCTCATTAATTTTGGAAGAACTACATCAACCTTAGATCCAAGTGACTTATGATTCGTAACGAAAATGAAACCTTTCAAAAGTTATTTATTCATTTGGAAACGTTTCATATTTTGCTATCCTATCTTGGAGCAATTGGTAAAATAATAAACAACTGTGGATTATCGACAATAAAGGTCGAAAGTCAAATGCTTGCTAGTGTATCTATTTCGAGTGTCACTGACAGTGAGGATTGTCACCAATGCAAACGGCTTCATCTAATTGATATTTAATGATATGCAAGTAGATATTGAAAGATTAGAATTGTGTTAGACACCAGAATCGTGTATTCACAATGGAGGTTTGAAAAACGTATGTTATGAGTTTGCTAGTGAATGAATTGGATGTATTGGAAACTATCAAAAAACAAAAGATTCTTGCAGAATTGGAGCCACACAATATTGAAAAAAATAAATAACCACTTGAAAAAATCATCAATACTTTTGATGAATATATATAAATCCCTTCAGGTCTGATTTATTTTCCAATCAATTATTCAATATTACTTCTGGGAAAACCGCTACATCTCAAGTCAATGATTTTCTTTTGAATGTCGAAAAGTCCATGGACAACGAAATACTTTTATATCTGAATGTGCATGTGATCCCACATGATTTGAAACGTCAATTAAGAGGACATCGATTCAGAATCTCTCAAGTCAACTCGAAGGGAAGAAAACTATTAATATCGGGAAAAAGAATCAAGAAGTCAAGTTGCAGCGAAATTCATTCATTCAGATGGCGAAACATGCGAAACTAATGAATTTGTACTTGTAAAATGTCTTTGATCAAAAATTGTCTTAGAACCGCCACATTCTACAGGTGTATCCTTAATTGTTAGGTTTTCTATCCTCCATTCAATGAAAAAAGTACCTAAATCATTCGGAAATATTTCCAAAAAATTTTTACAAATGATAACAAAGTACCCAGCATGTCGAATCGATGTAATTTTTGACCAATATTTGTATTCATCATTGAAAGAAAATGAAAGAAGTCTACGACATGAAGCATCATCAATCGACTATAAAATTTCTGGGCCTGACCACATACGACCGCTATGGTAGAATAATTTTCGGAATTGTCAATCTTATCAAATTGTTAATAATATTGTCGAATCAAATGATTTTGAAAATCTGTCTCGCATTTCACATGAAAAAGAGGATATGAAAATACATTGTCATGCTTGTAACATCTTCGAGCAGTCAAATATTTTCATTGGAGCCTCTGATACTAATATGTTAATCGAAATGATTGGTGGCATGGCTAAATTAGAGAATTACGCTTCTCATGTTTGGATGCTGATGAGAACAGGGAACAATGCACGATACATTGAAATTACATAAATTTATGAACGACTAGATGAATCATCAGTTAAAAGTTTAATCGGTTTTCATGCTTTCATTGGATGTGATTCTAATCCGCTTTCCTTCAATAAAGGAAAAAGAAGGCCGTTTACTTTGATGAAAAAGTATTGAATCCCAACTGGCTTTTGCGGCCTTGACATTATAATTTATTATCACCATTATGCCCTACTATTTATCATTATCCCATAGTAGATCTACTCCAATTCTAACGTAATATTTTCATCAAATTTTCATACTCAGACATTTACATAAACAGAATTTATGATGTCATTGCATTCACGATTAATTCAAGCAATCATTTAGACATTCATTGGCCAAGAAAGTTTCAGTGACCACAATTGGTAATTTTACCCTACATATGTGAATTTTTATGATTATACCAATGTCCATAAACATAACAATAAATTCAATTACAGACAAGTTGAATAAATGTGAGACATCATACAGCCTGTACATACATCTGCTCGGGCAGTAGCTAAGATTCAATTGACTTCTGTTGTCTGATATCGTTTAAATCGTCCGCCGTGAAAAATATAACTTTTCAAAACTATAATAGAGAAAATATATTGACGGCATATGTGATCAATTATTTTTGGAATTGGTTTTTTTTTCGGTTCATTGAAAATCTTCTGCCACGATGTTGATCACGTGACAATGATCTACCTATTGTTGTTTTTCAATAATATTAACAATGTATTTTTCAATTTTCAAATGACAAATGTGGTCGAATACATTCAATTTCGTTAATTTTTCATACCTGGCCTGTCTGAGCTCCAGTCTGTATCACCGCGCTGGGCTTAGCGAGTCCGCACATCATGTTAGGTACGTATATGGGACTGCCCAAAGACTTGGTCTGGTCAAATAAATACGGATAACCGGTCACTGGCTCTTGGAGTATCAACTATAGTAGTTAAAGAAAACCATCTACCAGAGTGATAATATTAAGATCGAAAAACAAAGAGATATTTTCGATCCGAAAACAGCTCAGACACTGAAAGTTGGTTTCGTATATCTGCGAAAAAATTCAAAATGCTGGAAGGATCGTTAGTACTGCGGGATTTCTCGATAGAATACAGAATTTTTAACTCTCTAACAGTGTCTGCGGCAATTGGTGAAAATATTTGGAACAACTTCACAACGGGAACTTCATTGTGAAGTCGAAATATGATGTGATAAGTGTCAAGTTTGCATCATGAACCCCCATTGTTTATCCAGTTGCCAACACTTCCAAACTGTTGTTGCCTAGAGTTCTTCTGAAATGAACAGACGATTTTTATTTAGTATGAATACGCTTGGATTAGGATTGAGAGGTGAGGCTAAGTTTTGTGAATTGACGGATGTGCCGATTTGTGCAATGCAAAATGCTTATCATGAAAAATATTCACTTTTGTGTCACATTAGACAGCGATAAGTTTTCGAAAAGAGCTTGTGCTAAAGACAAAGATGCAATTTCTCGGGACTAAGGCGATAAAGATCGTGGATCGAAAATATCTGTCAAAGAAACATGCAAAAAGACGAGAAAGTAGCACACTATACGTGTTAACATCATTGATTGATCATTATACATGGAAATTCTCTATTTTACTGTAAAAAGTTTGTAACACAAACAATGGAACTTCCGAAGAACAAAGTATGAGGGTCAGAAGGATACGTGTTTTGTGAATCATAACGATCCTCAAAGAAAAATGGAAGTCGATATGGTCGTTGGAATATTCAGGTGTTCAATGGAGAAAATTAACGTTCGTTACAAAAATTACATCCATGATGGTAAACCCAGAACGTATTTCAAGGTTTAGAAGGCAGCGGTTCAAGGTGGAATTGTAATGAGCAGGAAAGAATGTATTGGACATATCAAAAGAACAAGATCTAAAATGCATGGATATAAAAAAGAACTCCAAAAATCATGCTGTGTAGTTCGAACATAGCGGGGATAGCAGTTTATTTCGTGGTCGGCATGTTAGATAAAGGTACAACATCACTTTTATATTATGTGAGTGCACTGGGACTATCAATTGGGTCTATCGCCCATGCTATGACGAGAAGGAGAATATAGAGCGCATCACGATCCTCAAATTGAGTAGGCATGGGAGCACACGCAAGAGTAGAATGCTTCGCAGACAACAAATTGGAACATGAGAAATTGCTGAGATTGCAAAGTATTTGCCTCATGATTATGATATAGATGACTTCATGTGAGTCGAAAGAAGAAGTTTCTAACCATGTGCAAACGTCTTTTAACACTTCAAACAAAATGTTTGCTCAACCGTGCTTTCAAATTCGGTGAGCGAAATTTTCGTATAATGGCACGACCCACCGATCTGATATTCATACACCACTTCTTCAAATATATTCTTCAAAAACTGTTTGAAAGAATGCGATTTCCAATAATTATTCCTATTTTTTCCTCAATTTTACGAGAGAAGTTCAACGAAAATTTGAGTTTTTCCCCTTCGGAGCCATCATTCAATCAACAATGAAATTTAAACTGAGGTGATTAATACCTATGCTTACCTGCGCATCAAGAACAATTTTCCGATTTTTGTTTTTGAGATAATTCATATCAACGATACCGTGCCCGCCACCAGTCCCCTTCATTGGGATGATCTCTAAAAGATCGTCTACAGGAACAGTGTTACTTAATATTCCCAAAAATTGAAAGTGCTCATATAAAGTTTGAAGTAACAATTATATGTGTCAATACTTCTCGGATTCGTTGAATGAAATTTCTCTTGGAAAAATCTACAGGAGAATACCTGTTTACGGCCTGGAAACTAAGTTTAACCCCTGAAGTCTCATACATATATGATCCGGTCATGAAAATTCACATCCATGAACGACGAGAGAAAAAGAATATAGGATCTAAAAGTTTTCAATCCGTTGTTCGGTAAATTGAACACTTCATGTTGTGGGCTTCATGTAAATAGTCTGTAATTCATCAATTCAAGTAAGATACACCTCAATTCAATTTTAGTGTGATCTCGATCATCTATTGCAAAATCTTACTATACAGAATGCAAGAGATGGAAAAAAAGATTGATAAATTTGATATCATGATTGGAAAATTTTTTGCTCGATTCTGAAACCATCTAGGAATGATTTTTGTGTATCAGTTTATGATTATGAGTAAACTACACTTACAATTCTCGATGCCAGACAATATCAATCTATGTTGTTTGACGACTCATCACGGTTGAAGATGAGTTTCTAGAACATAGATTCCATCACGAAGAAATGAGGTGTCATTGCGTCACGCGTTCCAGACAGTTTTGAAGAATTCCCTATAACGCGATACGTTGACATTACAAACGGGCATGTTAGCCCAGAGAGACGGATTTCATGAAGGGGACAATTAGTTCGACGTAGTACCTGGATTAGATTATTTGGTTACTTTCAATAGGTTACCCCCTGGATCCAACGAAATTCTGACAAATGTTAAAATAAGTCTTATTTTAACATAACCTCCATATTATGCTTGTTCAAGGAAAGAAAACGGCATGTTGGAAGTAAACATAAAGAATGGAGTCCGCGGATGACATGCATTTACAACAGTCTTTTCTGGTTGCATGTTCGTGAATTAAAATCTGCTCATTAGTCATTACTTCATTTGATAATAGGTATTCGATCTACGATACTACTCCCACCGTTCCACACTTCAATGATCAATCATTATTCAAAATATTAAAAGGATAAGAGAGTGGTTTCTGTCAGACATAAAATATCTAAAACCTCGCATACGGTTTCTTCCTGATAATTATGGTATCGAGGTGTGAAATGAACTATTTCAAAATCTTAAATTTCTAGTATTTTAATGTTACCTACTAAAATTTTTTCCAGCTAGAATCATTTAGTGATATAGACATACTTTCTAGTATATGAGAAAAAGTTTATTCTAAGGGAAATATAAGAAATGGAGAGAAACATCAGTCGCGTTAGTATTCATTTACATATAACTTCTTCCCGAGGCTTTTAAATTATCGTATATTCTCGTCGAGTTATATCCTCTTGAATTAAAAAAAGTTATGTTCATTGAAATTCATTGTATGAGTCGATTACAATGAGGGATTACATGAACCTCCGATACTGTAGTGACGAAAAATAGGAACATATTACACGGAAATCTAATCAATTCTTGATAAAAATCGATCAGTTCCATCCTGATTGTTCACATCATATTGATTCTAGAAAATGATTTCTGAATCGAACCAGTTCTTATTCATGCTTTGGACGTTTTAATTGCAACAGAAATAATACTTTTAGAAAGTTCTCAAGACGTCGAACGCGCCGCTCTATGGACAAGTCATGACCTCTCAAGTAAGAACTTGTAGAGAATCCTTGTTCCTGATTCTAGAGGAAGAATGCTTTTGCTATTCTTTCTCTGATCAGTAAAAATGCCATTTGAAAACCTCGTTTTTCCAAGTCTTCAATGATCAAGTCTAGAGTGGTCATAATTGAAAGATCCGAAAGAAGGATTCGTCAGGACATTGTATTTTCAGTTTTCAATGTTTTATTGTGTGCGTTGGAAAATATTTCCGTAATCAAAGTTAATGTCATTTATTCAAACCAATATATTGATCGGTGTGATGGTGATGAAAACCTCGTATAGACTATATGTTGATTATGCGTATTTATATCGTATATGAGTCATTTTATATATTGATAGCAGTAATATCAATTTTGTATTATTGAAAGATGCATAAGTTGACTTCTGCATCAGGTTTATTAGTTGCAGTTCTTGCAATATTGATATACATGTCTTCCACTGTTGGGCTACTTCCAACTAAATTGAACCGATGCTATCAATATCAGCAATTATATTATGTTGCCGTCCAATTTCATTTGTTTGCATCGAAGGTTATTTAAACTTGCATCTTCAGCAGTGTCGTGATCAAAGTGAATACTAACATTCACGTCATAACATGATTGACTTGAAGATAAAATTGTTGGTAAGAGGTAATCCATCAACATCCAATGTTAATTAACGATTTTTTTAACTTCACGATGTTTCTGTTGAAGGATTGTGTGTAAATATTATTACTTATGAACAGTTGCAATATCAAATAATCAAGTTACAACAATAAATAAATAATCCCGCCTTTCAATTCTATAAAACACTGTATTTATCACAGCGTCATAGTATTACGATAGAAGTAGAAAATGTTGAACATAAAAAATATCACGTTATCCTGTTTAACAACCTGTTTGCCGAACACGGTTGGAATATGACTCATATAATTCATATTTTCCAAAATGGACACATGTTCTCACAGAACTGGCGTCTTTATTCTGATTCCTTGAGGAGATAACAGAATATTGCCTTCAAATCATAATCTGACATCTTCGCAAAGATGTTTGTTTGCATTGTTAAATATAATGTCTTTAAGAATTCATACATGAACTTCCATCAATGGTCTCCCATAGAACTTTTGACAGCAGTTCTCCTGACTTGGATCACTATTTTAGAGAAAATATAAAAAACTATTTTAGGAGTCTCATCATATCAAGATATTAATATGAATGACGGCTCATATTTTTTGATCAACTAATTGTTGACGTAACATTCAGTCAAAATCCACAGTTCGGTCTAATATCACCATTTACAAATTGTTCATTCACCTCATTTCAATCAAACGATTTTTTTATATTTGAACTATTAAGTTGTATTGTTCCAGATTATCTGTGAAAATACATTAGCATGCAAAACATTTGTTGAACTTAGGCGAAATTTCGTTTTCTTCTATCGGTTTCTACAGCATATAAATGGATCAACACTCTGGAATGCCTGGAATATGTTCGGATATAGCATTCAGGGTTTACGAGAAAAATTCCAATAATGACACCTTCGAATACAATATTCCGAAATTGCATGCACCAGAAATGGTCATTCTTTCTTCAAAATTGATTAGGATTACACATGTTTTTCACATGTTAAGCTCAGAAGTCACGTGTGAATAGGGCTGAATAATAGTTCACGACTACTCCAATAATGGTAGTTCCAGCTCAAACATCCGTACATTTTCGCAAACTTAGAATCATTGAAATATCTTATGTGTATTAATCTCACAAGCAAGATGTAATACTGTTTTGTCCGTTCACTGGGAAACAACGAAGAAAGAAGAATCCATTACAGTTATTGACGAAACAAGAAAAACGTGGTGTTTAACTTTCCAATCACTCAGGTCGAACACTTCCAGACATACTCAATAGTAAAATTGATTATCTATGAACATGTTGTCTGTAGTTTGTCTGCGGAATCGATATCTCCACTGTAATATGAAGAAAACAGCGACATTTCATATGTATCATACTTCGATTGGCTGCAAGTTCGAAGTAGTTTTACGATGTCATGGCTCATAATTTTTTTTTAACAGAAGATGCGATTCCCCATATAATAGGGATAGCGAAAAAAAGTTTTGCCATATTGAATGATGGTAGGACACACAGATACACCAGTCACATAAGCAATATTGAGAATTTATATCATCACGCACGCCACGTATAAGTTAACCGAAACTTGAACATATTTGTCATTTCATATTTGTTCGGAACACCCATATATGATTCGAAGCATTTTATTCTTAAGAACGTGTGATTCTGTGTCCTCGATGTGAAATCGCATCAGTCACATCAGAGAAGTTCATCAGTATTGTAACTCTTGAATCCAATCATGGAGGGTTGCGACTCGTGAAAATTTCCTACGTTCATACAACGTGCAGACATCAGCTTCCCCATTTTTTCCTGAAATTGCGTGCCGACAGCATAATAATATAAGTTTCGGTCATTATTGGGCTCAATTATCGAACGCTGACAACTCGTTCAGCACTGCCCACGTAAACAAAAGGGAATCTATTTCACTTCGAGAGAACTCATAGTTGTCCATAATGATCTGACTATTTATGAGTAACAAGATATTTGAATTTCAACTACCATTTTGTTAATCATTAAAAAATCTTTTAATAATACCATAAACATGTCAAAGATAAGGTAATGTTTCAACATATTCTTGATGAAAATTTCAATTCACTTATTAGTTTATAAACTGTGAAATATGATTGAATCGGCAAATGAACATACCTGTAAAAAGAAATGTTGTTCCTCAATATTTGTGACTTCTTACTATTCTCGACAAATATGAAAATAGTCTCAAATTATTTCGTATAAAGATACTGTTATCGATCGTGCTACACAAGAAGTGGTTTCGATCGAGCGATCTAATCATTTTCCCGCTTATGATGGTGAGCCAAGGTTGTGTCCTCTCAACACTATCAAAGAAGTTATGCCAATTGTTTGACAAAAAAAAGTTCTTGTGTATGTACACGAGTTGATTGGATTACATTTTTTCAACCATGAATGAATGGGTGATGAAACTTGGATTATAATCGACTGACACTTGACATAAGATAGCGGACAAATTATTCAATGAAAATAAACAGAAATTCCAGAATGAAGTTCATGATCCTACATTGAAGAAATGAATAATTTCAAGTGGATTTGAATATCAATAGAACTTTTATGTCGATGTATTCGAAAAAATTCACATAGGAAATAAAGAATGTTGCTATCGATTGGAAATCCTAATATGTAAACAAATGATTCTATAAGAATCTCATGATCCGATTGGTGGAGAATGATATCCATACAGAGTTGATGTTATGCTACGGATTTGTATGAGTGTTTATGAAAGATCATCTATTGTGTGTGTGGCGAGATATTGAAACCAGCCTAGACTCCTGACGTAAGTCGGCAGTTACTCATTAATTACATTGTTTTATGTCTCACACAACCAGTCGCAAGGCAATTTCGGCATTTTATTTGCCGGCCACGGAAGATATCCTGCCGTTTTGAAAACCCAGTAATCGTAGGAAACTTTAGCGACAAGACCAATGAGGAGAAGCATTTCCGCACCAATTATATAATAAATATAATCTGTCCAGTCCCCTGGATATACACACATCTTGGACGGTTCCAATTCAACAACCTTTTCCTTCGCATTTTCACATAAGACCTCATCTGAATCTAAGATCCGTGTTTGTAACCAAACTTTCAAGTATTTGGCTGTATTACAATCACAATGAAGTTCGTTACCACCAAGTTTTACGAGTCTAGAGCCTACGTAGTTTTTATCATATGCACTTGGTGCCAATATATAAGTAGGAAGCTGCACAAAAAATATAGAAAAATAAGAACAAAATGATTATAACAACGAATAAATTCTTTCAAGACTTACTGATTTGATTTTGTTGTACCGTAAACTTAAAATCGCGTAATTTTCTAAAAATTTTGATCCTTCCAGTTTATTAATTGATGAGATATTATTGTAATCTGCATAGAACTCCCGAATATCCTGATAACACGGATTTGTACTAAGGTCATCAAGGACTGTAATCTGCAAATAAGATTGATCACAGTTGATTGTTTATCTATGTGTTATAAGCCCACTCTAGCCATAAGCAGCACTGCGTACATTATTATGTGATACATTGAGAGCTATGGTATTACGTGGGAGATGTTCTGGTAATTCGGTCAACTGGATCCCACTACAGTCCACGTTGACCGCTAACGTTGGAGGCTTCCCTTCTACGATATCTAGCCGACCAAAACTACATTGACACTGCCAATTTTCGCCCTTCGGACACTCTGTCTGGAGCTACAAAGAGATTAATGCTAACCACTGAATAGACGACGTCTTGTTCCTTTGTTATTATCATTGATGAGGATGACTCTCACCAAACTCAAATATCGAACTTGTTTAAGAGGAACTTGTTCAGTCGTATTGAACCAATGCCATGTTTTACTAGCTGAACAAACAGTCTCATTTTCACGGTTGAAATTTATCTGTTTCTCCCCAGTCTTGTTGATGTATTGGTAAACATCATGACACCATAATGTATTAGTTCCTGTATATTGAAATAATTATTTCTTGATAACTCTGTTAATCAACACTCATTATGTATCAACTTTTACCCGAAATATCTAGCCAAAATTCCCGCCCATTCATTGTATGCAATGCTGGCAGGTGAGTAATGTTGTTATTCGAAATGTCCAGGCTTGTCAATTGTGCAAGCCTCGAGAAAGAATTATTTTCGATTTCTATCAATGCGTTATTGGATAAGTTCAAACAATCCGTCGGCGTCATCATGAGGAATTGATCCTTAATTCTATCGATTCTGCCATCAGTAATTGCGAGTGATTTGAGTCGCCGCCACCGTACTTCACTCACATTCACAGTCTCCACTGTGGCATTTCGTATGTGAATATATGAGACGTTTGTGGGAAAATCTAATATATATATACTT
>JABMBR010005677.1:0-14079 GCA_018881525.1 Meteorus sp. PSUC_FEM 10030008
CAAGCCGTTTCCTTGTAATCGAGCCTCAAACATTGTTCAATTTTTCAATTATTTCATTTAAATTCTGAATGTTTCAAACTACTATAAATATCAATATCTTGATAAGACGAATAATGATTCTGAAAGGAAATTTAATGCTCTACAAAAAAGGTCTCTTAACATTTTTCAATAAATTTATTCGTTTCAGAGTTATTCAATGTTGAAGTTAACAAAAAATCAACAATTGAAATGAGGCACCCCTTAATATTAATATTAAGGGCTCAAAATTTCAAGATATTTTTTTTTTGTTGTCATGAACAATATTTCCACAGTACCGTTAGAAAAAAAAATTATTTTTTTTTTGGCCCAGTCTAGTGTACACGTGGTATTTTTTTTTCTGTTTCGTTTCTTTCGTTTAATATCTCAGTTTTATTATAATCCATGAAGCCTTCGGGTTGTTCGAGAGCTTTCACCTCTTTTTTTTTCCAGAATTTTTTTCTCATTGTGTTTTTATGTTTATACTTTGTCAATAGTATTCCTGTTTTTTGTGTATTACCAGAGAAATTGAACGGGACATAAAAGTAATTTCTTTTGGTGAATGGGAAAATCGTGAGTAGGACCGGTCGTTAGTTTTAACAACTTGATGAGGTGAAATCTCTTTCGGGTCGATCCTTTTTTTCTTTACTTATCTAATCGGATGGGGACAAAGGGAAACTGGGAGACAATGATGAGATTCGTTCATAGCAAGAATTTCGTTGATTGATGTAGTGGAATAAATGATTAAATTCATTTTTGCAGATTCTAGTTAATGTGGATGATACATTGGCAAAAATTTGGAGCTAGGTGAGATGACCTGTACTATATAGAAAACTTGAGGTATAAAATGTCCCAATAATACCCTGAGGAAGAGAGGAAAAAAGTCAAACCAAATTGGAGCAACGGTACCAGGTCGCGCCATAATTCATTTGTTAGTTTTATTGTAATGACTTATCGATTTTTATTATGGACCTTGCACTATATTGGTGTAGGAAAATATATTTTTTCTTTTTTTTCAAAAAATGGGATCGTTCTTTTTAGTCCGAACTAAAAAATTCGAAATTTGCCCTTGAATATATTGACGTAAAATACAAAAACACTGTAATATGTATATTTTTACTGAATGACTTTGTGTAATGGTTAGTTCATGTTCATAAAAATATACAAATTTTTCTTTCCTATCTTTCGTTACGGATCTCATAAAAATGTTTAAAATAGAGCAAAAATTTGGCCGGGAAAAAATAGATTTTTACAAGCTTCCACTTCATAACAAGAACAACATACCAATCTATCCAGAGCACTAACACTTAATTGTCAAATACATCTACAAATAAAATACTTTTCAAATGTTCCAGATTTTTATGATGGGGGCTAAAAAATTTTTACTATGCATGAAATTTTTACTGAAAACATTTCTCTTCCATTGTCTTTCAACAACGGGCAGCGAATGCTTGCATCACTTCCTCAGATCCGGGATGAATTATGAACGATAAGAGAAAGAATATCAAGAATTATCAAGAATGAAAAGAGTGAGGTTCATATCATATCTCCATTTGTCCAAATCACCTTGGAATCCAGTGTTCAATAAGATTATCACAATGTTTTTTCTTCTTTCAGATCGATATCGTGAATGCAGCTCGCTACAATCTTTCCTGTCGTTCAAATTTGCAAGTTCAAATAATCGAATATAAACATTCTTGTCCTGTAGTTTTCGTATATCTATATCAGGGGTTCGAATCAGTCCCTCTAGGATAGGACTGGATGAACACTAAAAAAATGATGGGCGAGTCTTCGTGCGCAGGAACCAATGGAAGTTCGTCACCATTCCTTCCAACCAATCCTGCACAAACTGGCTAGCTTTGACTCCTACCACACTCTGATCCTCGTATATATTTTCTTGTAGAGCCATTCTATCCTTCAGTAGCTTCATCGAATCAGTGTCCTCAATATCTATTTGCAGAAAATATTCTGAAATTCTTTTCACTTTCACTCATCTCCACAAACAAGTATCAATTCCTCGACGAGAATTTCTCAATACTTGCGTAATCAATTGAAGTGCTTGTGAAAATCGAACTAAAATAAACTCAAGTGCATCGAAACATTCGTCGAATTAAGTTAAATATTCCCATCGATTGGGATTAATGAAATCAATTGTGTAATTGTATAATTTTGTGTGTTTATGTGAAGTTACAAATGAAGATGCACAGTTATCAGAGGAATTTTGAGGAACAATCACACGATGATGATACTATTGTGGTGGATCTGGTTCCATCACAATATCAATTAAGTCCACCTCAATCGCCATTGATGGGTGCAACAATACCAAAATCACCAGAGAAAGGTATTTATTAAACTTGTTATCTCGATCTTTTTTCTCCTTTGGTTACAAATCACGATATTCTCATTTGTCATTACGAACGAATATTTATCAAAGAATATCGGTATATTCAATCACCTTAGACCTGTCTATTGTAAATTTTTATTCATAACAATAATATGAGAAAATTTTACAACCGTCTTAGATTCTCAGAACTACCATCTGCCTCGTAATCAGTCGTTAATTATCATACATCACTTAAAGCTACGAAATATTTTTCATTCAATATACTTCCTCAAAATCACTTTCATGTTACTCATAATATAAACAAATTATAAAATGAACGGGAAGTAAATGTTAATAACGCATATTGGAGCGGTGTGGTTCAAAGTGAAAAGAAGTTCGGGACCACAGGACATCTAGATGTCCGACCTCCCTAGATGTATTTCTTAAGGACAAAATGTGTTGTTGCCGCCTCTTTATGTATCTAAACCGTCGGAAGTACAGACACACGTTTTCCCTTATTCCATGAAAAAGTATCTTCTCACTATGCGGTCAATAGACAATATCTAATGGTTCTCGATGCCTTTTTTTCCTCTTTTCCATAGAGGATACATCGCCAAGTAGACAGCAACAACAGCAGCAGCATCAACAGCCTCCACTTTCAGCAATGGATCCTAATATAAGAAGATACAGAACTGCATTTACACGTGAACAACTATCACGTTTGGAAAAAGAATTTCATCGTGAGAATTACGTCAGTCGTCCAAGAAGGTGTGAACTTGCTCTGCAACTACATCTGCCTGAGTCTACTATTAAGGTGATTGTTTTGATTAATTCCATCTTGTTTTTCATTGTGTATCTATATAGTTGTATATTCGTGTTATTTACCAACCGAGTTTTGTTTGATCGGTGATTATAGCCGCTTCAAAGTCGGCATGTTCAGCATGTAAACATCTGAAATTATTTTAGGTAAATAAATCGAAAGTGAGGTGTATGAGGTGTCCGATCAGCGTCAGCAGATATGTAGACGTTTTTGCTCACTCGCTCTTGCTCAGTCTTCCTCATTCCATGTTTATATCCATTGTTTGAACTTACTTTGAGGTGTCAAGCGACGCAATTAGCATCCGCCTTTCGGCTACTTTCAAACTCAGATGATATAAGCGGACGGATTAAATTTCGTTTTTGGACTATTGATGTACGGGTTGTGTTCTCAATCTTCCATTGTCTACTTTCTCGATCAATGCTATGTCATTGGTTGCCACGAAAATTAATATCATTTCTTTTTTTATGTTATAGGTCTGGTTTCAAAATCGCCGCATGAAAGACAAACGTCAACGGATGGCTCTAGCGTGGCCGTACGCTATGTACACCGATCCAACAATAGCAGCAACTTTATTAGCGGCTGCAACAGCGTCATTACCACCATCACCATATCATGGCGCTCCAGGAATGCCAGCATCGCATCTAGGTGTCACGGCAAATTATCCCGCTGCTGCAGCGGCAGCGTATTACGCTGCACGTTACAACCCATATACCGGAAATGGTGCAGCAGCTGCTGCTGCTGGTCTTCACAGACCACATCCACAATCCGCGGCATATCCACCACATCCCCATTTACTTCAACCACATCATTCACTGGGGCATCTACACTTGACCGGTCTCGCGGTTCCGCCCGTCTCCAATGCTTTTGTTGGCACGCCCACATCCCAAGCTCAACAAACAGCAGCAACGCCCACATCATTCAGACCTGCGCATTTACCCGAACTTAGTCCATCACATTCAGATACATCTAGCGATTGTGATTGCGTTGCTAATGTTCATCAACATCATCATCCACAGCAGCATCACCATGCACATCATGCTGCTCATCACATTCAAAATAGTGAAAAAACTTCACCATCAAAAATGCCAGCTGGATTAGATCTCGTTGAATTACCTTCGCAAATCCAAACTATCCAAGGCGCATTCGAAAGCAAAACAGCAATGAGTTATCATCATATAAGCACATCACCAACTGCTTCATCAACGAAAATTGAACCGCCGAAACTGTTTCAACCATACAAGACTGATATTACTGAAAAAGCGTGAATCAAGTGTTGTGATGCCCCAAGTTTATCGAGAAACGCTATGATTTCTAGTGAATGATTTTTTCATATGTTTCGAAATGATACAACGAATCTCTAAAAAATTGTAAATACATAAGTAGGATTACATATATCGGTTTAATTCACAAGTCTATACACGAGTGTACATATTTGTAAATAGTAGACATTTTTTTAATTCACTTGACTGTAGAAGACCTCTCAACTCCACTCGAACAAATGTCGTTGTTGATTCTTAGTTTTCACTATTTATGTAACCCTATGAAACGAATCAAAAGAAAGAAATCAACAAACAAAACACATAGAGAATATATTTACAAATTTCAGCAACGACAAGCGAAAACTCAAAAATAATCAAACCAGATAATATTTTTCATCTGGAGTTATTTATTATGGACAAATTTAAGTAAGAATATATATAGATATATAGATATTTGAATTAATTATTAGTTAAATAAATTTTGATTGATTCAAAATGATGTAAATAGATGTAAAAATATGATTATGTTGGTACGAAAGTCAAAGTGATGATTGAATTATGGAGAATACAAAGAAAAATAAATACAATAAACATAACCTATACGGATTAAAATTCGCCTTGATTATTTATTTGTGCCTCGGAATAAAATCTCAATGATGTATATACCTCTGAATGTATCAATCGATTAGGTAGACAGACACAGGCACATAATTTCTTACCAATACATGTATATATATTTATATAAATGGGCATATAACCACCCGAACAATTTGAGGATCAACTTACAACGCACCAGTTGACGTGTGCGGACATTAATTCTCGCGTCGTTTAACGCTCAAGCGTCCAAGGGTGGATTTTGTATAGAATATATGTATACAGACATGAAGATATAGTCACTAACACAATGGTTATATAGATATATACAAAAGCTGAGAGTGATTTCAAGGCAGGCAGCCACTGGTGGATCGACCAATTAACTCTCCCCCGACAGCTACTGCATTTATGTATATATATATACATTAATATATACTCTCGCAACTTATCTACCCCTTGCGTTTCGTCTCCCCTTGTCGTGACGCGACTCATCCCCCCATGACTATTTCATGGTGTACAGTTTATATGTATAGAACTATTGGAGCAACAGCGCCTGTGAAAATGGAACAAGATTATTCTGGATAAACGCCTGCATATCGACTTCGCCGCACCCCTATTATGTTCTCCCTTCCACGGATTACACCCCTACCCTAATTTTATAAGTTGTAGAAGTGCGTATAGATGAGAAATGTACACCAAGAATTTGTATAATTGTTGTGTAAAATTATTTACGGGAAATTTAATCCTGAAAGTTTAATGGTGAGGTTATGTTTCATGAAAAGGAAAAATCATGTAGGAATTAGTTGAATTTTATATGGAGAATTCTATTTGAGGTTAGTTTGGGAGATGGGAATTATTTCTATGCTAATAATAATATTCAGCATTGTTTTTGCGAAATAAATTTTCACTTCATTGCGATACCAACGATTTGTATTCAAATTAATTTCCAGTTTTCAAATTGTTCAGTGATTATTGATACTATTTATTTTTTTTTGTTCATAAAGGTTCAGAGGTGAGGCAATGCTGTTTCACACGTAACTGCAGTGTTGGTTTCGTATATGAAGTATTTTGTGAAAAAGGGTCCACACAGTACTGACCATCCATAAAATCATAAAGTTTGAAATGGAATTTTGAGTGAATGACCAAAACTACCGGACGGGACCCCATAATATATATTAACACAAAAATATATATATATACACCTTGATCTTTGGAAGTCTGCAGATATGTTGGAAGCCGCTAATCTACCTTCATAAATATGAAATTACCCGTTTTGTCGTTCGAGCGTAAAAGAATTATCGGGGGAAAAAAAAATTCTCTTTTTTACCAACTTCTTGTTGCATCTACCTAATGCAATAGTTGTAAATGTATATACACACATATAACCTACCAATAACTATCATAAAACGTTAAAAACGTCCAGCAGAATACGTAGAGTCACTTGGGAAGAAAAATAAAAAACCCATCCAGCTTTTACACAGAGTAAAAAAAAATAGAAAACACTCAACTCTCGTATTTTTTATTAGCTCGTACAAAAGTCCCTTTTTTCACCCCAAAATTTTCCTCGCTTTAATAATTTCCTATTCAATATCAACGCGAAATTCGTCTTGACACAGGACAATAAAGATGGAGAGAGGCAAAAAAAAATTTGAAGAAAACACAAGCACGAAAATTCAACAAATAAAAATCAAAATTTTCTGCAAGAACATTCACACCATCGCGAATTTGAGTAACATGTTTATTTCTAGATATATTTCGATCCGGTGAATAAACAAGAAAATATTTTGAGATACCGAGATAATTATAAAGGTGCAAGAAATTTTGTGTGACGAAGTGAAAATAAACTTCACAATATTTAGGTGAAGGCGAGGCTGTGGCTAATTGAAAAGTCAAAACTTGGACGGAAAAATTTGGGGGATGATGGTAGAACATGTCATGAAAGATGAAGTAAGAGAGGAAATAAGAGATAGAGTGGACATAGTAGGCCCAAAAATGCCTTGACGTTTAGATTATATTAGTGAAAGCGTGCAACACGGCAGCTTTAAAAGCGACGGCCTCCCACAGTGGAATGTTCTTTTGGGTCGTACCGCGCGTTATTTTAACATAAATGATGACCGCCTGTAACGTTTTCCATTCAACACACGCGGTCGCTTCAATTCTCTCAACCCATATATTAAATAAAATCAATTACTCATAATAAATACAACATCCGTTCGAGAAATACATTTATCAGTTTCCCAAATCTATACAAGTTTATCACCCCTTATTTATTTATATACTTATCTATTTATTTATATTTATTGGTGGGTAATTTGATGAGTGGTAGTAATCAGTAGGATTGAGATATTTTGAAACCCATGAAGAGTTTTCGAAGAAGATTATACCGTTAAATCTGATGGTAATAAACATAAGTAAAGAGAAAAACTTATCCTTTCGCACCATATAACCATCTTAAACGGTTTATTGCATAGAAAGTAAACGTGTTAGCTTTTTTTTTCCACTATGATCCGACGATGGTTACATTTGACACACAACCCTTTGCCAAATCTCCAGGTCTTCATATAAACCCTGAGTATTCCCTAATTTTCAATATTGCACTTAGTAAGTTTTTCCTTTGCATTTCTCCCAAAATTTTTTTTGTATGCCGTTAAATTTTTTGTGAAGTTTTTTCTTTATGGTATCTTGTAACCCTTTGACCCAGAGAGAGAGTTAAATGTGAATGTGGGGGGGCGTACGGTTCTATGAGTTGTCTGAAAAAATTCTCAACGACCTTTTTTTTTTTCTACTTCTGGATGAATTTCAACAATTTTGTTCGCACATTCAAGAAAGAGAATTATTCTCAGAGATATTTATTGAATACCCTTATTGCACTTTCACCTACAATGTGGATACGATTTTGTTGGACATCAGTACAGAGTTGATGATATTTTAGGAAGTAAGAGACAGAATTCAATGTGGGAAATAAATTGGCTGATCGCTTCAAGTCTGATTCTACTTATTTCACATCAATGACGAATGAAATATCAACAAAGTTCAATGATGTGAGTTTGTGAATATCAAGAGAATTTCGACCCTAAACAAAAAAAAAACATCAATATTCGAAATTCAAAAGCAGAAGAATTTCCCCTCGAAAATGTCTAATTCGGCAACGCAATGAAAAACGAATTCGATGATGTTTTGAGAAATAATGTTTGGGAACGTGAATGTGAATAAAAGGGAATCAGAATGATAAATAATTATCGGGACATTGGGTTGACACAATTGAACCTGCCTACCACGACGAATCAATTTTCATATCGATATCTACATACATACAAATATATGCTGTCCATAAAATTAATCGGCCATTTGATCTCCTGTGTGGGACAACATTTCCCTCAATAAACGCTTGTCCGTTTCGAATCACCCCATATTCATGCTCTCATAACTGGAATAGGATTTATCCCAAGCTCATGCTACAAACACCCCGTCGATTTCCCAAGTTGGGATTCATATAAATATCTCATAGCACACTACTATATACATATGTATCTGTACAAGAATGATGAACTCGTGTCTATGATAAAGCTCCATAGCTCTATATTGAAGGGCGGGATCCATATTGCATCAATTGGTTGTTGTCTAATACACAACTCGATTCGTCCATGACTGCTATACAAAATCGATTAAAATCAATCAATTGAGATTCATCCATGCTGAACCAATAGACTGTGAGAAACATTATCTCACAGCGCATACATCATATGATTGTATGTGGTTGAGGTTGTCAGTTTGACTATTCAAAACACAAGAATACTTCCATGAAACTCCCTAGGTCTTCGAAGAGGATTCAAACTGATTCTGCAAAGACTATTAATTAATATCTGAATAATTAGATACAAGATATCAGTTGAAATTCGACACTTACCATCCGGATAGTCTGTGCCTCTACTCCACCGTCACCCCCAGCATCTATTCTAGCTTTGTCAATAATCATCCTGGAGATAATTGTGAAAGAAATTCGTGAAATGAAGATGAAGTCGCACGATCATTCATCCCCAAATGTTTTCTTAGGATCATGTGAAAAACTTTCCCAGCTCATGATGGCTTTTCTATAATTTATCACAATTCAATAATCAATCATTATACAGAAAAATTAGTCACCATTAATTTTATCCACAGTGAGAATGATCCTGAAAAACTTTCCATGCCATATATATACATGTCAATATAACATGACATTTTTCTACCATGGATTTTTGACAATCAGTCGGAGGTCTACCACAACTCTGACCAATAAGGTAAACCGCCTAAAATTTGAAATGTTCGACCTTGGCAATGATTTTCGTTAAGGGTGTGTCCCTAACACATTGCTTCCACTCTGCTTGTGTTGAACGTCGTCCCATCATATAACATTAGGTATATTCTGTGTATATAGATGGGCATTCTGCACCATTGCTGATGAGTCTTGTCTCCATGGTTCAATCGTAAATTTTTCTTTTTATTTTTTTTTTCATGTATTTCTTTGTCCCAAGTTACACCATTACTTCCGGAAAACGATGTCTTAAGGGCTTGCGTGTTTATGCGCTGTGATTTTATGACTGTTATGTGCAAAGGTTCCAATGTCCATAGACTTATTCATGCAATATACATGTGGTGGGAAGTGTCTTAGGACGATTCTTCGACCTTTACGTACTCCAACTCGGTGATTCTAATCATGTAGTCATGACCTCCACCTACTAAATATCTGATACATTTGTAGGCTGAAAAATTTCAAGTTTATGAGTAATATCCAACGTTAAGATTATCAAACTGACTCAGAATGAGAATTGAACCAGGCAAAAATCCCCACTCTGATGAACTTCAATTGAGAATTCTCTTCGAGATTCCATGTAGTTTCCAAAATTTTTATAGAATTTGTGCACCATCCAGTTCATGGTTGCAATCATCATAAACATTACAAATTGGATTGTAATAACAATGAAGAGTTCACCAGTTGAACAGAGATAATGGGTAATGGATTGAATAGTTAGGTTCTGCATAAGAATGATCTAATGATTCTCCTAATTATGAAACAAATATTAATAATAATTTACAACAAATTTTCCTTTCTTTCCCAACAAGCAGATGAATTATTCCACTTACTCAATTATAATTCACAATGTGCTGAAAATATTTCTGAACACGATGACCCTGTATCGTTCTGTACCAGAAAATTTGACACAATAGGTAGCATATGTCCATCAACAGTAACGGCAGCATATTGGGATGCTGTTAAATGTCGGCAAGTTTGTGTATTATACATATAAAGACTTTCAGTTCAAAGTCACAGCTCCGTTCTCCATTATATTCATTGTAAATCATTCAATGGTTTTATTTTGGTTTATTATCTATGAACCATGAAGAAGAAAAAAAGGAACATACCATATAATTTCGCGGATGGTGGTCCATGGGTTGTATTTGGGGCATTTCACGCCAAATCGGCCGGTTACAACTTTGGATTTTTGATCTTCTCCAGTGCTTCAAATTACAGCATAACGTCGTAACACTATAACCAAATTGAGATAAAAACTAAATCCATATAACATAATATTGTGTGTAAATTTAACCGATCCTTTGATCAAGTAGAACATCAATACCAGACAGGAGTTACTGGTTCGTCATGGAAAATGAAAAACATTTCTGCTCACGTATTGAATTCATGAAGGAATGAGCAAGCATGAAATACAGTAGGATTACCGATCGTAAAATTTGTTGGAGAGTTTTATACACATTTTGACCTCTCGGTATTTAATAAACTTTAATTCATATATGTACAATATGGTATATGAGGTATGTGAATCCATTTTATGTATGGTTCACGTTGGAGATATATCTGTATGTAAGTAGGAAACATGACACCAGCTCACTTAATTTCATCAGAGGCAGGCCTGATTCATTTGATACAATATTGACCATCGTAAATTCTTCGACGAGCAAATAAATTATTTAGACGACAACGACATATATCAGATGTTTTCACTTTATCTACGACTCTTGCGGATAATATATAAGAAAACGGCCATGTATAGGGGCTAAGGATGAAATAGTAAAGCTCAATTAATGTGACAGCATTTTTGCAATTTAGGAAAATTATTGAATTGATGAATCCATTCATCCTTTTAATAACCGAGCACTAATAATGGGAATGATATTATCACGAAAAGTATGTCATTATCATTTTATAATGATCAATTAGTTCATGAGAGTGCACCTGCGGTTTCTGATGATATAGTTAATGATAAGTGGAGCTTTCTATTTTCTCATAATGCAATTCTCTCAACACCAGAATTTTCACGTATTTCATGTGCATTTTTCGCTCATTTTCAGTCCACTGTTCAAGGAAGAAAAATCAATAATTATGAATTGACATGGATTATCGATGTGAGTTCTTTTCAACACTGATATCTTCAAGTTCAACTATCCGTATCTGCTCGGGACACCATCAATTGTCAGAATCCATTAACATTATCCAATTACTTCACAGCTGTACATGATACGCAATCTGACTGCTGAAAAATTAACTTCCATACCTAAATCCCTTTAATACTTCTCTATTATTTTTTTCAACTTTATGTTCTTCACTCATCCAACAGTTCTCAGTATGAAAATACAATTCAAAATTCTCAATAGCTCTTCCAATATTCCCATTCATTGTCATGTAATGCATCTTAGTTTATTACGTTCAATGGGAGGATGTGAAAGGCTTGAATAACTCGCGAATGCCGATGTGGGTTGATAAATAGTGAAACCTGTTATTCAAAACCGAATAGAAGATGAAAATTAGTTCTCCAAACATTTTCATTGTGTTCGTTCCACTGATAATGAATAATATACTGTGAAGTAAGCGAAAATTTGGGATGGAATAAATAAAGAAAATAGAAAATCTGGAAGTTTCCACGGTTACTCGTTCATCTGATTTCCACCTTATACCTCAAATACCTTCTTCCATCACCACTACATTTACTACCATTGCGATAGTCTTGATAGTAGGTTTATTATTTTATGGAGCTACCTTATGCTTTGTGTATACACGTGACTATGGTCCTTCATTTTCCATTTTCCCAATATCTACACAGCATAACAGTTTCGCCTTCGTCTTTCGTCATTTTCATCCTTGATGTATATTGTCAGAGGTTAACAGAGCAGTGGTATAATAATAAATCATTTGTGAAAATGTTGGAAGCACGGTAGCACTTCACGCAAACCAATAGAATCCCGTAACGTCATCTCATTCTCTCTCACTCAAGTTGTGCTGTTGCACATTATATATTGCACGGGAAAAATTTCTGCGTCAATTCTCCTCACTGATGTCCGTAACATTTCATCTGTTATGGCATATTCCTCATACTTCATCCAGAAGCATCGACCCTGAGTCATACAGTTGACGAGAGGAAAATATATGCTATGCCCGTTTTCACTTGGCTGCTGTTCAAGGTCCTGTTAAAGCAATAATAATCACTAAATTATCATTACCATTTTTTTTCTAGCTGAGAAATTTTTCACTCCAGAGATTTTTTGTGCTAGCTTCAACTCTTCCATCAACAGTGGGATGATATGAAAGGGTGGATTCCTTTATATGGATCATTGAAATGATGATGACTGAGCAAGTTTTGTTGTGAAGCAATTTAATTGTGCCAGTATCTCATACAATTCCGACAATTCAAAATTTCACTCAATTCAAGAATACTCAGACATTGAGAAAAAAAATTACAGAGATAAATCACAATTGGCATTGCTAATCACATAGGAAGAACTTAATTGGTAAAGTTGTGAAACTGAAATGGCAAATGACCTTAGTGTGCCCAAACATGTAACAAAGAAAAAGCAGAAAGCGCTCGATTGTCAATACTACATAAACACGAAAATTGGAGGTCAATACGTGTGCATAATACGAAAATTTACGAGGCAATTCTTATACAACCCGGTGATGTAAATCTAATGCATCTCTTTTAAACACCTATATCATCTACAAACTAATCCTAATGTGTTTTCAATACGTCTAAACGTTCTTTCTTGACTCCGGAAATTTCATTTGACACCCATTCTTCTATCTACAGTTTTACTCTTCAACCATATTACATTCATTCAAAAGCAAATACAACCGTTTAAGAGCGTGAATAATTAGGAACGATGAGGGATAAATCCTTGAAACATAGACAATGAGCGTTCAAGTTCAATACATAAATCTTTCACCCAGTCAATCTCTGGGTCAGTCGGTCAATATTTCCAAAATATTTAGCACAAGGTCCTACACCCCCTGCTGATACGGCACGCGACCCATGGTTCTCGCGCACCATAGGACATCTTTCTAAATATCACCATTGCTTTTCCTGCCGCTTTTCCTGCCGCTATTGCTGCTGCTGCTGCTGCTGCTGCTGCTGTTGACTCGTGATCATGTTCTCTTTGCTTCTATTTTCTCTGAATCTTCATGACGATCGACCTTCACTCACAACATTTCTCTATACACATTAGGGTGGGCCAAAAAAAGTGACTATTTTTTTTTCTTTAGCTATAGCGAAAATATTGTTTGAGATGACAAAAAAAAGAGTTCTGTGGAAATTTGAGCTCTTAATATTAATGTTAAGAGGTGCCTAATTGCAATTTTTTATTTCCCAATTAAATAACATGGCAAAAAAAATTTCTTATGTTTATATTTTTATTACTCAGCATCTACTCAACGGATCGCTAAGGTTGATACGTATTTTTGTAGGAAATTGGACGATCTACAAAAAAAGTCTCTTATGATTTTTCGCTTATTCCACTCTGCTCAAAGTTATTTAATGTTAAAGTTTAAACGTAAGTAATTTATCGGCAATTTTATAATATTTTCAATTTTTACTTTATTGATATTGAATTTTGGAAGGGGGTTGGGGATAGGGAAGGGTAGAGGGCTGTAACTGTCATCGAGCCCAGCACTCACTCCTCCTGGACCATCGTACTGAGCTCGTCTAGGTCAGTTACTCTATGCTAATTGTCGGTTCGGTGAGGCCGGTGTGTTCCGCAAAGCGGAGCAACCTTCCTAGACCCCCCTCCAATAGATTGAACTG
>JABMBR010005678.1:0-14066 GCA_018881525.1 Meteorus sp. PSUC_FEM 10030008
AAAATATCCTGAAATTTTGAGCCCTTAATATTAATATTAAGGGGTGCATCATTGCAATTGTTGATTTTTCAACAAGTATTGCATTTTTCATGAAAAATTATTTTTTTTTTTGGCCCAGTCTAATATATATATTTATGTATATATGTACACGCAATGTACATGCTCAGATGTTCAATGAAGAGTTTGGTGAAAACTGATTGTGCGAAAATCCTGGAGAAATTCTGCAGAAATACCGTCGTGTTATACACTGAAGATATTTCTTCTTGTGTAGTCAAGAAGTCGAAGTAGCGTTGATCTTGTTCTTGGATATCAATTCATCATCATCGCTAAAATATCAATAGTCATCGGTGTTCGGAACAGGTAGGAGGGTGTAGGAATTTTTACCAGAAAAAAAATTCACTGATGAATCCTTTATGCTATTTTTGTGCTTGTCCAAACAGTTGTCAACATAATCTTCTGATAGATGAAATTATTCTATATAATGGGTAGAATATGGAGTTCCTGATTAAAATGAATGAGTCTATATCATCAAAAGTTAAGAGCGATTGTGCATCATCCAGAGATTTTCATTTTACTTTTCCATTCGATTGCATACACATACCTGCACAAAGGATACAGATATGCATGTAGAAGTGTGCATATGACAATTCTATTTGAAAAGTCAGCGAGACCATATACGAACTTACAATTTTTATTTCCAGATACGGAACGAGATAGAGGGGCAAACATCACACGCTCACGCTTCGAGCACAACAATAAATCGCTCGATCGTCGCTGCGCACCGGCGGACAAAGCAAAACAGGAAAAAAAAGGTCGATACGGAAGCCGGAGCACCGTTCTACACCTCTCTCATGTATGGCCAATCTCCCAGTGAATTAACACCATAAATAAGCCGAACACGAGCAATAATTCCATCTCGATAGCTTCGACACCACATGTGAGATTAATGAAAGGAAAAAAAATATAAGAAATGTATTTGGCAATTCTTGAGTGGCACTTGATGAAAACAAATGTTGTCTTCTATTGAAATACAAACATCACTGGTTTGTATATGTTCCTGAATAAATTCATCATCCCATTGTCGACCATGATACTTCCATGAAGAATATCAAGGAAGCGTCGATCAACTTCAAGATGGAGTTGTCATCTCTTGACGATTCAAGCCTGAAAATTTTTCATCACGCATTCTGCAAAACATTATAATCTTCCGATAATTTTTGATTATCCCTGGGAATTAATTTAGTGATTCCACTGCATGAATAATACTGTATACTCCAAACGAATATACCCAAAGAAATTTTATTAAATAAATATATTTTCTTGTTGCAGAATGAGAAGTAAAATCCACAGAGTGTAGAAATCACGACGGATAATGGAAGACACGTATATACGATTGAGCTACGGGTTGATTATACATATATACGTACGTAATCAAATATAAAATTCCCCGAGTGGAGTTCGAATGCGGCATGGGGTTTAGTTTTCACTCTATATCTATGCGAACGCAATGAATTAGTAAAATACCAACAGCCATGCACAATTGAATCGGTTTCAGTTGTCACATGACTTTGAATAAAGTTCAGGACGATGCGTCTCGTCCTTACAATTCACTATCTCTATTTTTCTGCTTTTGCCAGTTTGTCTATCCTTTGTTTTCTCTCATTCATTCTCTTCTTTTTTTCGCTGCGTGCGCACCAGTCCCATATACACCCTTCATCCTCCCATGCCACCACGAGAACCTCTCGCGTGTGTATTTCCCTCGAGACTGACACCCACTTCTCATCTGTATATGTACAGATGAACATGTTTGTGTGTGTATAACTGAACTGTGAACATGCAATATCTCACTTACAATTTTTTCCCACATCTTAATACCCAATAATGATATTAAAAATTGAAAAATGTAATTTTCTAAGTAGAGAGTATAGAGAAATATTGAGATTTTCTACTTCGGGCAGTTTTTCGTCTGAACTGCAACTGTTCAGCACCCAATTCATCAACTCTTGTTTGCTTCAATGACTGTCTTCAATGAGTTCGTAGAAATACATCAGAGTTTTTCTTCTCCATATGAACAACCCGAACAAACCTGATCGATTGTCTTCAGATTTATTCTAATGTTTATGACCGACAGGTAAATAGAAATGTTGTCCATCGTTCTGATAACTTTATCGATCACTTCCACATCTGTTGATTCTTGTAAGTATACAAAAAACTATACTATGAATGTTCTGAACTGTCGATGAATTTTTCCGTGACTCTGTGAATTATATGAATGAAGTAATCGATTATGTTATATATTGGATAACAAATTATTATTGTTACTATATACATGACGCATGCGTATCACAAATATTAAATATTTTATACATACATACATTAAACACATAATTATACCATTATGCAACCATAATTTCCATTCGAATTTTTATACTAAGCATTTCGTCAAATAATAAATATTTCTTCCAATTTTCTTTTCAATGCTCCAAAAAGAAATAGAAAACATTGTCTTTCTCTTTCTGTTTGTTCAAATTGTTTTTTCTATTTTAATAAATTATTCAAGGTAAAAAATGATTTCACCTTTATCATCGACAATCAATTGCTCGATGTTAATGCTAAGTATTACGAGTTTATTATATACGTGATCCAGTCAACAGTTTTAGCAACTCGATGATAAATACCCGGCTGGCCTGGTTGAGCGCACGAGTAACCAGCAGACACTATTCCAATCAGATACCATCTGCCTGTTCTCTCAAGCATTAATGGACCACCACTATCTCCCTGTAAAACATTTCAACGTATATTACTTTATGAATTATCCAATTAACATAATAATTCATCTTTATTATTAAAGGTGATCTGCAATGAAGATTTGAGAAGGTGTTTCGTCTGAAGTTGAATGTCATTCTGTGTGAGATTGGCTATTTATATTATTTTGTACTCAATTTTATAATTTTTAATTTCAACCATTGGATTCTATGGTAATGTACGCAGTTTCACAGCATAAAATTTTGTCATTGAAGAATTAGATTGACTGGTCATTCATCGAAAAAAGATTTTGAGAAAGGCAATCAACTATGTCGCAGAATTCAATTGACCAATTTCAACCAGAGACCGGAAAATCTCGAAGAAAAACTGGTGAGTAATCAAATAATGATGAAACTTTCGTATTATGATATTATGCCATCGAAAGAGTCAGATTGGGTAAGGTCATGCATGAAAAATTTCGTTTGCCTTGGGAAAACTGTTTAAATAAATTGGAATTGCATATAACGTTGGACCTGATCAACCAATCCCGATGATTTCTCAGTAAGTTGAACAGAGAGAACAAATCTCATTAGATTAAATCAAGAGAAAATCTCAATTGACTAATTGAAAATTTGTATTGACTGATCCTTCATACAATTGCATGACTCCAAATGAAACGGAACGGCCTTCGATGGTTAACAATTTACAACACAACTGATATTTAATATTCTTTTCAATTACCTGACAGGAATCTTTGCCACCGCCTCGATAACCTGCACACATCATTTCATCATAAATAACAACATTGATACCATTGGATCTGTGCCATCTCTCGCACACTCTGTTATCAATGACTGGAACATCAACAGACTGCAGTGTCTTCGGTCGCAATCTCGAACCTTCAAAATGTAACAACGAAAAAAAACAAAAAATTTATCTACATTCGTCAAAAGAACAATCGAAAAGTCGTCACTTAGCATTTCCAAATACCATCCTAGACACAATCAAGAAGATTCCATGTGCTTCTCCAGTGATAAATAACTGTAAGTTGGAATACCGGAAGTTAACTTACCGGCTTGAAGAGCACCCCAGCCGGCAGCCCAACCATATTGACCGAGAAAGTCCTCATTTTTGTCCGGCAGACATATCGGTGATATGTGTGGCATATAATGAACTGGTCGATCCAATCTCAGAACAGCTACGTCAAATCTATCAGCTTGAGGAGTGAATTTGAAATACGGATGAACACGAATCTCCCTCACGCCAAATGTATATGCTGGCAAATTTTCTGATGCTGAATTTACAACATAGTCACCAAGAGTTACTTGAACTTGACGTGGTGACGCTCTAGAAAAAATGATAATGGAAAATCAAATGACTCATTGTTCTTCTATTTTATTCGTTCATTTGTATCTCTGTTTCAGTAATTATTTTATACTTAGCAACGCAGTGTCCAGCAGTTACGACGTGATAACGATTCACCAATGTTCCACCACAACGACTTGATCCAATCCGAATGTAGGCCTGGAGATACGGAAATGACTGTGAATACATAGACGCACAAGCGATATCTGATACATCTCTGGATGTATTTGCACATAAACGAAATTATATACTGATAAAGGGTGTAAATTAGAGATAAAGTAAATCCAACCTGCCAAGGGAAGCTTGCGAAACCTGCGTCATCGCCGCCAACAATTCGCCGCTGGGCTGTTTGTTTATTCGATGATATTCCGCACTCTGAAATTATTCGGTTGAGTATTGAGTGGGATGTGCTGAATTTGCTTGTTATCATCACTTGGAATGATTCGATACGATTAGTGAGAAAGAAGGAAATATTGGAGCGATGTATTGAGATGTGTGGACTTTCATATGTAGGAGTAGCCATATTGATTAGTCTGAGAATATTTTCTATGTTGGGGTGGACACAGTTCATAAAGATATTCGCAAAATCTTTGATGTAATTGTTTTCCAGAGATTAAAATGTACAGAGATATTGGACTTTGTCATTACATTGCGGTTTGTTTTTACAGTAGACAGGAATTGTCGGAATTAAATTTTCATAATCGAAGTTAGACAAAAAAGTTTCCGGACGATTAGCTCTACACTTTGTGACATTTTTTTTTGTATTTGACATCAATAATTACATTTTTTCAACATATTCTGGATATAATTATTATTGGAACTAGAGTAATCTGCGAATTGCTATGATGTCCATCTCCTTTCCTGCTTCGTTTCTATTTAATGAGAGTCGAACGGAAGTCACGACACCTCTCTAGTGATTAAAAATCCAGACAATTCATTTTAATGATGATCAGGAGAAAGATTAGATAGTTGATCATAGCTAAACGGAAGTGTCACAGTGTTCAACCCCTGATGATTGTTTGAAATGGCAGAAACATAATTTTTTCTACGTGTCATCACAATCTCCAATGTGTACGTCACTTGTTCTTTCGTCTACTCAATGATAAATAGAAGAAGTGATTGGCAATATTTAAGAAAATTGAGTTGATAAAACAAGAATTCAAACAATATTGGAATATTCTTTGGGACTAGTCCACATTCCTAACATAGGAAATGAGAAATGCAGAAGCGTAAATGCATGATATCTGATGTTTGCCACATGCATATAGAATCCGGCCAAAATATTATGTCATATCAGAGGAATTATAACTTCCTTCGTTGACATCCATGCACTCTATATGGAAAACGAATAATTTCTGCTCTATTGGTCCATGCATCATTTGGCAAACTTACGCTCGTCATTGGCTGTCTCCGTATATGAATCCATTGAAAGCTGAGGATGTAACTGATCTCTAGGTGTATCGACCAGTAAATTTAAATCACCACTAGCTTTAGCATCTTTTCGTTGACAACAAGCGAACATAATCCCACCACAACTGCCGTCCAACAGCCCAGCTGACATCCAACATTTTAGAAAAAATTCACAGCTTCGTCCGTCAGCGCACAATGTTTCGTCACCTTCCCACAGTGGTTTTTTTTCATTCCGCGATTTTTCTGCACAAATAATTCTTTCAAGCCGCCAACAAATAATTCGGAATTCTAATTCTCCCGGTCGTTTCAATTTCATTGATAAAACATCAGATGAACGGAAAGAAACCACAAACGTCAGTCAAAAGTCGTCGATTCTTGGTAACAATCAAAACCGTAATTGAGTGAACGTAATAATTCATTTTCAGTATCAAAACACACGACGATTATTCTATTCGTCTTATCTTCAAAGCGAAGAAAATAAAATCAAATAGGCGGCGGTAAAATTATTGCGACAAAGATTTAATCACCGTGACGGATGATGTGTTGTTCTTCACTATCAGAAATATTTCTCAACGCGCACCTACATCCGGCGTGTACGTAAACTGTCGTCATTATTATCTAAATGTTAGTATGGCTAAACACAAGCAGGTTATTTTAGCTAAAACTGATGATGTTTGGGCAGATGATGATGAGCAATGGAATGATCCAGAACAAAACAGAAAAAATCAAACAAATCTGAAGCGATTATTAAATGCAACAGAAAATTTTTTTCTTGAGTCATACCAGCATCCAGCTTGGGATAATCATTGAAGACCTGCTTCCTGTGATCTGCAATAATCAGAAAAATATTCAGAGATCAGTAGAATATCGTGCACAATTCGTGTTACTCATTGCAGTATGCATGATCCAGTTGCAATACCATTGAATTTACTCTTCTATCCTTTCAAATACATTTCCCTTGTTTGCTAAACTCCCAGTTTCTTTTTTATAGAGGGAAATTTCATGTGAAGATGATAACATTTTTGGGCAACATACTGTACAGTATGAATTCTTATTTCTTTTCAATCAATTCATTTCAGTAATCATTTTCGTTATTTTTCTCATTCGAGGTGAATCCCAAGAATTATTTTATCATGCATACTTCAATTGAAAATCTGCCACAATTCCGTTCCCATACCACGGAATTCTTCATCACTGTCCGGTGAAATTTGGTTAGTTTGGAAAAATGACGAGCCAACACCACTGGATGGAAAAGTTGGATAATCGTCCCTGAATATGAGCCTTGGTGTTCTGTGTGCCATAACTGGTCTACCAGGGAATTCATTCGGTGATCGCCAAATGGATGATTTATGTTGTCGCCAAGCTGGAGGCTGAATTGGTGAAAATCTCGCAATGGGGTATCCAATGTTTCTAGCACTGGGTCCAACACCATCGAACAAGTAACTCGAAGATGATGGAAATCGTACGAAACGTTTTCTCCTCGTTGAAGTTATTGATTCTGTTCTATTTCCAGGTGTCAATGTATTATTTGATGTCGAAGAAGATGAAGATGGCGATGATGATTCAGTAGTATCAATCCACTCAATAGATGCCAGAAGAATGGCCATGACATACCAGTGAGAATTAACCAATGACCTCATTGTTATTCCTGAAATTTAACCAACGAAAACATTCAACAACAATAAAACAAGGACAAACACCATTCAGCAGGAATTACAAAAGATAAGTGAAAAGGGAGAAAAAAGAGATTGAATATTGACTTTACGTCACATTGCGCGCAGTGACTTCGTAATGGGTGAAAGTGAAAAGGAATCACCCTGATGAATGAATAAATATAATGAGAAACGAAAATGGATTTTAGCGGAAGTGAATACATTCGTTCAAGTTAACTACTCACGATCTTGCGTTAGTAATATATGTTCGAATTGGTTTTTAAATGAGTAAATTGAATTAGGAATGGGCTTTTAAACATGTGAATGTTGAGCATCGGATGGAATGAATGCATATGAGAGACATTGAATGTGGGGGGAAAGCCAATCGAGTGCAAAACTGGTCAAACATTACTTATTGCAATGTGTAAGGGAAAGTGGCTTTTGAACATGTTAACTCGTCTTCTTCCTCTTGGAGCCCTCTCGCCCCACCATATCTCCTCTTTGACTTTCTTGTGTTATCCATCCGGCCAACATAAAGAAAGGTGAATCACACATGCGACTCGCGTTAACATTATATGTATACGTTCATGTAGAGAGGACACTTATGCTCATAAGCCAATAGTTTCATAATAGTCATCGTAGTCAATTCACGTGTCCGGATGTTAAATCTACACTTTCACGACACGTTGATGTCAGTAATTTTTTTTATTATCACCATTTCTCTTGTAATTCAGTTATTTATTTCTTTTTTGTTAAGAAATATTCATCATCCCGGATCTTTATGTCGTTATGTAATGAAGTGTATTTATCTGACGTTCATTCTTCATGCCAACATCAAATCCAAGTCCGGTTATTAGTGATCAGTGACTCTTTGCTTTCCATTCCTTTTCTTTTTCCCCGTGGCCTTTCTAAGAAAGTGAGGAATTCTGTAAAATTTTCTCTGTAATGATTCACAATTGATCAGAATGAGAAACGTTCGATAGTGAGAGAACTTCACACTGCTCTTCATAACGAATTAGTTCATTCAAAATTGCTCAACCCATTCTTTCCTTCAAATTATTTCAAATCTCGTGACGTCAATCGTAAGATGAGATACTTCATCAGATATACCAATCCATTATCAACAAAAGAAACAGATTGAGAATAACTCAATCATTAGATGAGATGAAAAAACGTAGGTAACCTAAAAATCGTCAGCATTCTTGGTCACTTGATATTTTTCTACTTTCCAGAGTACTTTTTCCACATCAGACAAGACGATGCAAATGTTTCAGAGATAAGATCTCATCCTGCCACTGCATAATTCATTACCGCATACAAAACAAGTCATCCCAATCATCAACAAACTGGAACGACTTTGATGTTCCAATCGATATCATGCCGAACAAATTGCAATGAAAAACCCAATTCAAATAAAACTCTTCAATTATCAATGAGCGAATAATTAACACAATTATTACTGCAGTGGGTCATTGCCTTGGCGTGTTTACCAAGCTATCACATATGATTTCCCATAGGAGTAAACACATATACCACAATCTTTAGTGTGTAGGCTACACGCATCTACACACACTCTATTATATTAAAGTCGTATAGCGGACATGACTAGACATGAAGAAGTGAAAGTGCAGCGACGACTCTTGCGTCGTCTTATAAACGACGATGAAGTTCACGTTCACGTTCACGCGCTGTTGTGCTCCTATATCCATGAATACAAAATACAAATACATAAACTCGACGCAGCACTGATGATAATGATGATAATAATACACTCGTACACTTCCTCTTTCGCTCTACCATCTCATTATTTGAACCACAATAATATTTTTTTTTTCAAATACTTTTTTCATGGAACAGTTTCGATTTATAGAACAATTCAATTGCAACCACAATATTTTTTTCAACAATTAATTATTTATAAAGTTTTCATTTGTTTCTTTCTAGTTTATTTTATTATATTCGTGTATAAGTCAATCTTCTAGTTGATCAGGTGACAAGACAAAAATGTACACGAACTTTCACCTCACAGACATATCGCATAAATTGATGCACCGCGTGTTGAAAGTCATGGATTCTTTATTTTTATTTTTATTTTCTTTCACTTTTCTCATACGATATCAAAACAGAAGTATCATAATTTGACATATGTGTGAGTGTGGTTGTGTGAAAGCTCATATAAAGTTGGTTTGAATTTCGACGTGACACGGTAGGTCGAGACCGAGTAACCGATTTGTTTATATACAAACTTGGATTGATGTTTAATATATGTGTATGTATAATACGTATATAAAAATAAATTTGTGAGGAATCTTTAATGACGTGAAAGAGAAATTTTGTTTTCGGGCGATTGGCGCCGCGCTTTCGATTTCTTTCTCCGGCGCCAATTGGGCCTCATGTATATCTTCAACATACACACGTGTATAATTATGTATACACACATATGTTATTTATAAATATTAAATTCATTGTGTACAGCATCATTTATGTTGTATTGCTACTGATCCCAACCACACTTCTCAATTATTTACATTATCTTATTTTTTTTTTCACTTCGTGGCCTTGAAGCAAACTCTCTTCGCGCTCTAATTCGCTGCATCTTTTTTTTTCTTCTCTCCCATCGCCACACTATCATGAAGATAACTTTCCATTGTGTAACAGATATTTCACACGCGTGCGATTTTTGATTTCAGTTTAAATGTGGATGGATATATATGTTCATTTGTATGTGTGATAGTGTGTTGTTGTTATTATTTATAATTTCAATTGTGCTCTTTTATGAGGTTTTCACTTTAGTATTAATGTATTTATACATTTTACATGTAATTATGTGGTTGTTGATCGACTGACCTTGAATTTATATTTATATCAAGTATGAATTAATTATGCGTTTATGTATATTATCATAATGAAACTTAAATTATATAGACATGCAAACATTTATTTTATGAATGTCTGTACATGTGATGTGATTTTCATTTTTTTGTTGAATTATTTTTTTTTGTCTATCATTTTATCTCTTTTCTCATAATGTAAAATTGTTCATAGTTGTGTGGAAGATATGTGGATGTACACAGTGAAAGTGAGGAATGATTAATTGGATTTAATGAAAATGTAGGATGATAAATAGAGAGAAATATTCTTACCAGAATTCTCGCAATTTCGAGGAAATCCAAATTATCTATCGATTGAGCTGTGTCGAAATATTTTCCAGTGTATTTTTTTCTTTTTTACGATAATTTTGTTTATTATTTTTGTCACAAATTGAACGAATTAAATTATTCGTTGAACAATTGTTACATACTCGTTACAGAACGAAATATTCAAGATGTATTTGAATTTTAGTGATTTTCGCGCGTCACTGGTAAAGGGATTCCCTCATATCAGTCGTTCACACACGTTTCTCATCTTCTCATTATTCCACTCGTATGTACCGCAACAACTAACGATATTTTGCTCTCTCACGTCACTCTGACAACAAACATAACCTCATTATACATTGTTGCTGCTGGATTTTATTGTTTGTATATTAGAATTGTCAATAGAGAAAGAAGAATTGAACATTGAATAGAAATAATAATTCTCTTCACATTCAATGTGAACGTCGCGATGAAATATTTTCTCCACTGATTTATTCATCAACTGAATAAATTTTCTCTATGTCAATTTTCAAGATTGATCAATTGTCCACCGAAAAAAACGACGAATCACCATTAACAATTTTCTCCTTTGCATATCACTGTACCTATCATCATCGAAACAACATCTGATTGTCCATAAAATTACGTATGAATTAATTAAAAAATTAATAACAATAAGTGACAAACTAGAGAAGTACAATGAAAAACTGAACAAAAGGGCCGAATGAAAGTTGGTGAGAGAAGAGGCAAAGCCGGCTGGTTATTTGTCCAACGACTCTCCTCCACCACCCAACTTAAAACTGAACGAAAAATCCAAAGCAACACACGACGAAGTCGTCGTCACTCCAACTTAACTCTCAACTCGTTACTATCGCTTGTTGGTTTGTAGCTGGTGTATATTGAAACAGCCGTATACCACACCACACAACAAGACCACACGGGGCTCGTCGAGCTCTCACTTTCTCCCAAGCCAAGGCGAGTAGTTTCATTTTGGTTTGGTAAAACTCTCTCGTGGACTCTCTTCTCCCACTATTATATATCATGGTACGCCTTATGATGCCAAAGCAACGCTAACATTTATAACATGAGCTGGTAAAGCCTCTTTTAATTTCTTTCCTTTTTCAATATCATTTCTTTTTGCATTTCTCCTAAGTCCAATATACTTTGTGGCATCTCCAACTACAATTGTGATCACCATTTTTCATAAACATGATAATACTTGATAATAATTCATTTGTTTATAATTAATTCAACACGAGTGGGAAATAATTATGTTAAACCAACAGTATGAATTATATTATGTGGTATATTATGTTATTATATTTGCATTAACGAGAAAAATGTTACAAGATTGATAGTTGCAGATTGATGTAAGAAGAGGTTATACGTGGATGCATGGACAGACTGATCAGTTCTATTTCCTCTCTGACTGATTTCCAAATCCAAAGTGACACATTTGTTTTAGGTTATGTTTGATTGATCAATTTAGAGCATTTGTTGTTGATGTGTAGAGAAGAAAATGCTCTGGTTCTCATGTGTTTATGTGTGTAAGTATCTGTAGATCTGATTTATTGACATTGTTGCATTGTTACAAAGATTGTTGTGAATGTGCTGTTGGTGATATCACATGAGATGAGAATAATTATTAACAATTTATTCATTACAGGAATAGTCGGTTTCTGAGTATAATTGACAAATTGATGATAATTGAATTGTTTAAAAGCTGTGAGTATGATGATAAAATGCATTTGTTGTTACTTCAACACAATTTTATACCATCATGAATTATAGATCAGATGGAAATTGTTGTTCAAATGGAATGTTAAATTTGTCTTAGTGACTTTGACATAAATACTTTGATGATGTTTATGTTGAACTTTGAGAGCTATTTGGAGCACAACAATATAAACCTTCACGTCATAAACAATTGTCTTTTCTGCTTCAAGGAAGAATATAAAAGTTGAGATGCATATTTTTAACTATAGAAATGGATGTATTTCTTCTCCTGTCTCGTACAGTCTATCGTTGAGGATTATTATCTTGTGTGAGATTGCTAGTGGTATTGCTTATTGTCTTATTCAACGAGAGCGTGAAAAAAAAAAGAAGGAATATCACATAAGCGAAAAAAAAAAACTTTCTTCCCGAAAATTTCTTCTTTCTATTTATGTAAGTTTGTGTATGTCTTGTAATGTGATGGTCATATTCAATGAGATAAACTGGCCTGTTTTGTTGAATTCTCCTATTTTTTTTCGATCGAACAACAATAAAATGAATCAATGAGAATTTATCATTATGCGAGACTAAAACTTTCTCTGTAAAATTCGCTTTTACTTAGCTTAAGTTGACATATTTGATAATTTGTTCAATAACTGTCCGAGTTTTTTCGATGAAAACTTTTTGTTGTAAATAATCTCAAATTTTTTTTAATTCTCAGTGGAATCATTTGTGAAATAAATAATGTGAGAAGTGAAAAAAAATAATTCTATGAGCAGCATAAAGAGAACGACCTATCACATAAGCAAAAAAAACTTTCTTCCGAAAGATTTCTTCTTTGAGTTTATATAAGTTTATAATAATCCATTGGAATGTATAACATCAGTTAACAAATATTGAATCGTGAGATTTGTTGTAGATAAATCGGTGTAATTGATTTAGATAATTCAATGTGAATGATTTAAACAAGTAACAAATATATTTGCATAGAAGATATGAAGGTTTATAAATATTGTGTCACTTTGGACAGGAAATGAGAAGTACATTTGTTAAAAGATTGCCATACTTCGTTTCGTACGGTTGAGCTCAATGAGACACGCGGCGACGGCGCGCAACGCTTTTAAAATGATATTTTTTCGCAATTTTCTTTCGCTATTGTAAAATTTAACGTTTGTATAATATTTCGTAACTGTATGATCATCAAAGTGTAACGACGTTGACAACAATTTGTTTGTTGACAATCCGTATAATAATACCTTTACTGTAAACAAAAAAAAAAAACAAAACATACAATAAAATGTAAAAACAAAAAGAGACAATCAACAGATATTTTTTTTACCTTCACTGCTCGTTAAGAAAAAATTATCTATTTAGTGAATTCAACGAAAATAAAAGTGTTGTGAGAATTTTTACAAGAAATCGATCATGCACAAACGCACACACACAAACACACGCACTCACACAACATACACAAATAAATATACACATAAGGTTGGAGACTTTCCAATCAGCTACATCCGGTTTTGTTCCTTCCAACGACAAAACTTCTCTTCACCCATACACTTCACTCTCAAGATCAACTGGAAAGTGAAAAAAAAAACAAACACAAATTTGATCATAATAAAAAATTAATTTTACAAATGATGTAAATAAAATTTCAAAGTATTCAAATAATTCCCTCGCCTACAGATTATCATTCAATTCCCGCAATTGATATTTCAATGACAAATAATTGTATCATCCTCATTAATAAAACAGTGAAAAATGAAAAGGTTAAATTTACAAAAAAATATTGATTGACTCATATTTGTGTAAAGTCCATCATCATTTCTTCAAGTTCTGTTGCATGCTCGAATAAAATAATTCTTCATACACTACTCTCATGTACACCTACATTTATATATAATTCCTTTGTGTGATGGTATACAGCATTACTTTCACGAGCACGCAAGAATCGTCCGCTGGAGGATTCCTCTTACTTTCTCCGGGCGCCAGGACAAGGGGAGGATAGAGGAGAAAGAAAGGTAGCATTTATATTATATAT
>JABMBR010005679.1:0-14042 GCA_018881525.1 Meteorus sp. PSUC_FEM 10030008
AAGAAGACAATTATAAGCGCGAATCAATTATATGGCGTGAACTTAGTAACGAGGCCACACGTGTGGGGTGAGTTCAGTGCTGCGTCTGGTAAGCGAATGGGAGTGACTCTGGGTACTCCACAGGGCACCTAGGCTCGGAGTGGCACTGCAGTGTATTGGCGCGATCGACGCTCCACCTAGCGCCAGGAATACGTATCGTGTAAGCAGGGCCGCCACACACATATTGCATATACGCATGCGCAGATGTAACTCCCACTTCTCGGCTATACTTGCGCAATAGCAAACACGCAGAATACTAAGATGAGCAGATCATCCCCTCCATTCAACTGGAACGAATGTATGTAGATATACGATACAATGCAATTCTCTTCTGTCCAATTCCATCCATTCCATCCTGACGAAAATCACAAAAAATGTATAGTTATAACGGTTAAAATAATGAACCGTTCGTGTGACGCTTAGCATTGTTCGATTTCGTAATTCCGAGAGGTAGAATTTACATCAGCTTCTTTCGTATTCGATAGAGTCATTCGACTGCGACAGTTTCAGCTTGATCAACACGCACAGAGAGGTAATTCAATCAACTGATATTTTTCTCGTTTAATTCAACGCAATTTGTACAATTCAATGAAATCCCAACCGCCTCGTTGAATGAAAAACAAAATCAGTGAGACATTCAATGTCGGTTTAATCCTGCGAGTCGGCAGAATATTCAATTCTGTCGTGTTATTTATCACGTTTCATCGTCTTTCCATTTGTTGCTCACGGAAAATTGCAGAATCATCAGAAAAAGTTCTTCATGATGGTTAATAAATTTTTATTACGACGTGTACCGCGTATTAACAATACAATTGGAATCTTCTTGTTCATGTCGTTAGTGTTTTGGATAATGCGAAGGATTTTTACCTGTATCAGCATGAAAATTTTAGGTTTCATTTGATATGCCACACTGTGAAGGAAAATGACCGCTGCCCCTCTCCATTCACGTGCGCGCGCGCACTTTCATGTTCATTCCTGGATGCATATTCACGTGAACCTGAGATAACCCCTCGACGATTTTGAGAATGATGAAACGATGTTATTTAATTTGTTTGCTGTTTACAGGTTAATTCAATAATTCATTATGCCGGTACCAGCACTACAAAAACCCGCGCCAGCATTCAAAGGCACTGCTGTCGTCAAAGGACAATTCAAAGACATTTCATTGGCGGACTACAAAGGAAAATATGTCATCCTGTTCTTCTATCCTTTAGATTTGTAAGATTATTAATTAGATATGGAAGCTGATGATTGAATAATTCGATAGTTTCTATTGTTTATACATCAATCGTGTCCATAAATTAACGTTTGGTTATTTCATACTTTCAGCACGTTTGTTTGTCCAACGGAAATCATCGCATTCTCAGATCGTGCTGAAGAATTCCGTGCAATTGGTTGTGAACTGATTGCCGCATCATGTGACTCACATTTCAGTCATCTTGCTTGGGTTAATACTCCACGCAAACAGGGTGGTCTTGGTGACATGTCAATACCTTTACTTGCAGACAAAAGTTGTAAAATAGCAAGAGATTATGGAGTACTTGATGAAGACTCAGGCATTCCATTCCGTGGACTTTTTATTATTGATGCTAAACAAAATCTGCGTCAGATTACCATCAATGATTTACCGGTTGGTCGGTAAGGATCTGCCAGACGGAATTTTATGATTTGATCTTGAATTTTTTGCTGTTCTATCACTGCCATGACTTTGTTTTATGCATTGCAGTTCCGTTGATGAAACGTTGAGATTAGTTCAGGCATTCCAATTTACTGATGAACACGGTGAAGTTTGCCCCGCTGGATGGAAACCTGGCAAGAAAACAATGAAGCCGGATCCCGTTGGATCCAAGGAATATTTCGCCACTTCCTAAGCAAAATGAGAGAGAGAGAGAGAGAGGAGGAGGAAATAATACAAAATAATAAGGCTCTCTCGAATTGTTTACAATTTTGACATGAAATATTGTTTTGTAACAACATTCAGTAAAATATCAATATTACATTTGAATTCTTCATCTGTCGTTTCTTTATTTCGGATTCGTTTTTGTTTTATTTCCCCATTCAATTGAATTGTTCCATGTGTTCCTCTCAATTTTCTATATATTTTCCATCAATTGTGTCAGATCACAATTTTCCTAACCTCAAAGGAAGAACATGATTAAACAAATGCAAATTTCTTCCAATATAAAATGAATAACTGAAGAAATCACCATGAGTTGTGAAATGTGTGAAAATATGATTGTGAGAACGGGCAAGCAACATTTGAATCCAACTATACATTCAATAAATAATCAACATGGTGTAACTGATGATGTGCAATTATTCCGAATTCACTTTTCTTCTCTCTTTTTTATTTAACTACAGGATGGGGACCATGTCATTACTTCATCATTGGATTATGCGCCATGTGCACCATAGCTGAAGCTACTGCTTCCCTCATGATCCTCATAACGATACCATTATTAACCTGCGACTTCAATTATGACAAAAAGGACGTTATGACCTTCAATGCGATTTCATCACTCGGTTGAAAAACATTTAAATCATTGCCCAGAGTATATCAAGACATAAAAACAATTACTTAAACTATTTCATTAGGAATGGCTTGTGGTAGTCTTCTATTTGGAATCCTCGCTGATTATAAAGGGCGTAAATGTTTAATTCCAATGTCCATGATAGTCATCTCATCAGCTACTGTTGGACTGTCCTTCGCCCAAACTTATTTCACTATAACTTTGTCAATATTTGTGTATGGCATTGGGTATGAAAACAACAAACGCAATCAACTAATTGAACAACATGTCGATATGATTCGTCTGTTTATTGCAGTGCTGCAGGAAATAACTCAACAATACGTCTATACTTGATTGAATGTCTGCCAGCAAGAAAACGTGGAAGATTCCTAGCTACAATCGATCTTATTTGGATGTTTGGTTATACATTCGCACTGGGAACTTCATGGTTATTATTACCATCAGCAATAAAAATGCTTGGTGATGAATTTCGGCCAAATTCGTGGCGAATATTTGCAGGTTTAGCTGGTGCACCAAATTTAATTATGGCTTGTTTGGCCAGTGTGTTACCACCCAGTCCACGATATCTAATTTATCAACGACGTCGAGAGCAAGCCCTCATCGTATTGCAACATATATTTGCTATCAACACTTCACGTCATATAACAAATTTTCCAGTACGTGACAATTTTTGCACACCATTTACGATGATAATTCTAAATATAAAATTTGTGGTTAATTCAGCCAATTAATTTTGATGATTGTCGTGTCAATGATGACAACATAACCAATGGGAGTCTCGCAAACATGTTCGTGCACGTATTATCGAAGATTTGGCAACGGATATTATTTTTATTCTCCTTTGGATTGATGGAACACACGTTGTTGTTTATACTCATTAGATTGTTTCTATTTCCTGGGTAAATTGCTATTGATGCATCATTACACTGTTGCAGCGCATGTCTTCCTATGAACGTTCATGAATTTTTTATATTCCAGATTCATTTGGGCTGCTATCTGGGGAGCTCATATTTTAACAAATAACAACATCTGTGAGAATTCTGTATCAACGAACAATCAAACCTGCAATGCGAATGTTGTTGACATGACTGTGAATTTCTTAAGCAATTGTCGCGGTGTCAACGACACTCAAATTATCTATTTATTCATATTCTTCACGAGTTTCATCCTCGGCGAGATTATTCTGGCAATTGGAATTGACGCCGTTGGTAGACGATTGTTTTTAGGTGAGGTTAAGGTTCAAGTAAAGTTGGATATTTCATAAAATGGAAGAAAAGATTAGGAAAATAATTTATGGACTCGGGAAATTAGTTCAGGTATACAAATCGAGTGTCTTGACATGTATTCGTCCATTGCAGTGATGTCTGGAGTTGTTGGTGCAACGACAATTCTCGCATTGACATTTACCAAGGATCATTATGTGAAAATTATCTTATCAGTACTTTCCCTTGCTTCGTACTCAATTCTCAATACTGCAACAACCATTGTCCAACTCGAAATCTATCCAACATCCGTAAGGTTCATATTCCAACTGATCATCAATCATTCATTTATCTGAAACATTTTTAATTAATTCACATGGATATTGTAATGATCAATAGAGGTACAGTATTCGGCCTGACATCAATTTTACCACACTTGGTGTCCTGCATTCTCAAATTCTCTGTGCAAATCACCAGTCACAAAAGTCTCCAAATTGCTTTTGGACTTCTAATAGGTACGTAAATCCACATTGTGTGCTTCCACCATTACTTCTCTATTCAATTCTCGTTTGAATAACAGGTACAACCATAGCGGTCATCCCAATATTGGATTTAACTAATGCCCCAATGCAAGAATGATCATCAAAATCTGATTAAATTTCGCTTTTGTTCAATCTAATGACCTGAAATCCTAACCCCTTTATCATAGTCATCGATTATCAGTTGATATCCCGATAAATTGTCCTGATTGACAACAATGAATAATCCATTATGCATACAAGACAAATATGCCCAATAAACCATGGAACAATCTCATTCTGCCACTTATGCATGAACAGGTATTTAATCCGCCTAAATTGTATACACTTTGTGTTATCGGAATGAATGGGGCTACAAGTTCGTCCTCGATGTTTTCATTGTCTGATTTTCCGATTACATTATTCGTATTCATTCAAAGTCGCTATTGTTACTGTGGAATTGCGGCGGCTTTAGATATTCATTCGAAACATATTAAATACAATAATGTAATCTCTCAACAAGAATCAGCACAATAAATAAAATTGTCGAGCATCCACCATGAAGTTGCACCTGTTGACTTGTATCTGAAAAGATTAATAATATCGGGATAAAATGGTAAATAAACCATTCAGATACAAATACGTATGTAAATATAACGATAGAAATGTTGTCTTGTGAAAAATTATATACAATAACCTTTCTATATAATAAATGTAACATCTTCTCAAAAACAAAAGAGAGGTTAGCCATAGGTGAAACCCGAATTCATGACAATAATGGCAATTTTTGTTATAATTTATGTAATAAATAACTCAGCAAGGTTGTATATACACAACTTTATTCGTAGTCTCTTCTCAAATTGCAACGAAACCAAGCACCGACGGGGCTCAATGTACCCTGCGAATAGTTCTCATATAACACAATGTCGGGGACCACCGCGACGGTGATCAAATTTGTCATTATTGACCCATCAATTCAATACACCATATACACATGAGTGACAATGTATTTGTGAATATGGGAATTATTTGAATAAAAAACTACAAAGTCTCATTTAATTTGGTCATTTATTTTGCATGAATGCAGATATGTCTAACAGGAATTCGTTGTTGATAACAACAAATCATCTGACAATGAATTTCTCATTGTCAATAATTTACAATGACAAGAATTTAACAACTATAGATATTTTATATTTCATAAATGACATATTTATATTACAAAATATACAAATTGTATTGATGAAGAGGTAAGAGTTTGATATTATGCTGACTGTTCCAAGTATTTAATCATTAGCACAGCTTTTCTAACGTGTTTACCATCTTTATCAATAATTAAATCATTACATACATCTCATCATTCATTACTTTACACAACTATAAAAAGTTTTTATAGGTTAAGACACTTCGAACAAGTCGTTTGTGAATAAAACACGACTTGGATATCTACAATAGAACAAAAATGTCTTGAAATTGTAAAAAATTGGTCATTGAAGTAAATCATACAACGCTGTAATGTAAGATTGTGCCATTTGCAATGTTTCATATTTCGACAATTGTCTATCATTACCCAAAGAAGGTAAATATGTCCGAAGTCTGTCAAAAGCTTTATTGAGATTTTGCATTCGTCTACGTTCGCGTGCATTAGCAGCGAGCCGGCGCTTTTTCACCACAGTTGAGCTCACGTACTTTCCACGTCGTCGCGTATCGCCTACTTCACTTGTACCATCACCACCAACACCTCCGCTACCACCATCACTCTCCAAATCCATATCAGTACGATCGGACATGAAAGAACTGGAATTGCTGACTACATCATCATCATCAACATCATCATCTAGACCATCTTCAGAATTTTCACCATCATTGTCATTTATATTATCAACATCATCAACACTACTCACTTGAACACGAACTCTCAAAATACTTTCGCGTGTGTTTGCATTTTTGATATTGCGCCCATCAATTCTTCGTCTCAATTGTTTTTGATGGTGATATGATGGATGATGAGAACGATTGTAACGTTGTTGTGTGGGTTCATTCATGGCAATCAGCGCTGGTCGTTCAATCACAGAAGAATTCGATAAAGTTGATGGGCTGATCGATCGATGTCTTGCAGGAGGACTTGGTGTTTGCCACCCATCGCTATTACTGTCATATAAAACACATCTCGGTTGTATTGTAAGCACAGAACTAACAGGCGGCAATAAAACATTCTTCTCCTTTAAGTACGGATAGTCCTGAAGTTCCAAGTAAGTCGGTTGATTCTCGTCCTGCGGTGGGAACATGTAACCATAACGAAACATTTCTTGAAGTTCCATCTCCAATTTTCAATGTCCAATCTCTTACTGATGTGACAATTTCTCAACTTTTCTTCCTTTCAATAACACGACACCACTACCATCACCTACTCTTCCTCTTCTCTTCAACAAAAAAGAACACACTGACAAACCACAGAATTGTTGATGACTTATTGGACAGTAGTGTTATATTAACCGATAAATTTTATGATTGTGATAGATGTGTACTGCGTATTAAATGCCTCGCTTGAGCATCCAGAAGATTATGCGGTGGTACACGGTCGGGCTTGAGGATTTATGCGCCTCAGGAGCGAGGTATCCTCGTGCAGCACGTGCCTCCTAACCAATAGCAAGTCTGAATGAAACCCCACCAATTTCTCATGCTCAACACTAGTCGTCCAATCAATCGACAACAGGTGGCCGTGAACACGGCACTTATACCTGATGCACATTTATGCAGAGATCTCATCTCCTTTTGTGTTCATATATATACAGATAACCTCAGTTTCTTCACAATGTTTCATGTATCCAAAAATTTTTCTATAGAAAATTGCGTGACTCTGGAGAATATAATCGCGACGTCTGGGTGCTTCCTTGATTCATTTCAGGTATATAGACCAACTTCAGGTATATGGTCAATTTCTCTATAGACAGATTCATAGATAAATATTTATACATCTGAGCTAGAGAGATAATGAATTCAATACAAACTTTAATATCACATCAACACCTTTCAATCAAAGTGTTATAACAATTGAGATGTTAGTAAAATCAAATTCTGACCAGTCATCCATTTTGTCTATTGAGGTTATGGCAAATCTACCTGCAATGAAACTTCTCTCAAAGTTCAATGAGTAGATGAATAGATTTCAGAAGTTCATCTTTCATGCAACTTCTTTCATTTACAGCTCATTATGATTCTCGCACGAGGAATTGTTAATGATTATCAATATGCGATGTGGAAGCCCCGAAATACACACAGTGAATAACTCAGGGGCGCGAGATCCAGTTACATCTTTTCTCGCTCAATTAGCAAAAACAGTCAGGATAAGTTTTGCGGTGAGCGTTGAGGTGGTCTGAAACCAGAGGGTTTGGGGCAACCCGATCTCTCACGATTTGTCTTCTTGCCCCACCATCGGTCATTCTACCTTTTTCCTTGTTATATTTAAAGATAGATGCATCTTTCTGCCCGTTATTTTACAGCACAAGCAGGTCGGTCTATTTTGTATTTTTTCAATCAACTTATACCGCCTCACAAAGTTAAATAATGAGAAATAAAATTTCTACAAAAACATTTCGTTGTAAGTTGGATAACCTCAAATCCTGACATGATTATCAACTTCGTGTATTACACAAATTGTTTTCCAGTACGAAGGATAAATATTTAATGAACAAAGATGAACAATTTCCTCGTCTTCTGTAGAATATTTCCTGATATAAAAATCTTATTGTTCATATCCATGGGCCTTTTTTTTGAGGTTAACAATTGAAAAAGCCGAGACAAATTGACTGAAAATTCGAGAAGAAATAAAATATGATTTTACGCATGCATCAAATTGAAAAAATAATAACAGAGATGAATTGAGAGCAATATATACCTGTGCTTTACCTACTTCTTCCGAATGGTCGATAGTTGGGATATATGCAGGTAACTAATCCACATAATAAACTGCTTCACCATCTGTAATGGGCGTGATTCAGCTAATTAAATCCTAAGAGGATACACAATCAGTTGTATCCTCGCCAACATATGTGAATGATACATATCGATGGGAAAAACAATTTTTTTACTGACAACGTAACATTTTCAATGAATAATTGCATGTACCGATGTTAGAAAACATACAGGAAAACAGATTCTTCATAATGTGCCATGACAAAGACACAACTTACGTTCAATAAACAATTTATATAAATAGTAAAAAAATGAGGTTATGGAACGTATTCCGGCCGACAAATATTGTTCACACAATCATCAAACGATACTTATGGAGTACAGAACATATTTTCTACGAAGAGATTGTGTTCTTTTTTCTTTTCCATCATTTTATTTATAACTGCGATATATGAATATATATTTGTATGTAAACATGGACCACACAGAACGAATCGCCATTAAATTTTGCATATACACGTTGCCGATGAACAACTATCGGTAACACTATATTCAATTTTGATATTGAATATTAAACAGGTGATTGAGAATGGAACAAATGGATTTCCAAGGATTATATTCATCATGGGATGAAGACGGGTGAATGAAGTACCTAATCGATACTGGGACCACTTATTTGAATGTCCAGACGTCCAATCCCTTCATCGCAAATCCTTCCTGTGCTATTTGTGTCTTTTCATGTATACCCCCAATCTCCAATAGAGATGCTAATCAAAACGCGTTGAATCCTGTCGATAAATCAACTGTGATTTATATGTATATAAGGTTATGTTTGGAATCGATTGCATATTGATCAATTACATGCACAAATTCATGTGCTCCAATTCAAGAGGTCTGCAAACAGATATTGACCACTGATTCAAATTTCTGTTCATTCACCTGAAATATTGCGACATTCTAACCTCAGTTCTCTCATTCATGATGTGATTTTTATACTTTCACTATTAACGCAAACGGATGTATGCGAGCCGCTACCGCGTGTCCCAATATAATTATAGTTGTGTCTATACTGATGCCTTTCATTCCGTCTGACCATACCAGAGGGGATGATTTTCTGACGGTCAAACCGTCTCGTTGGAAGTAATTGGAAATGTGGTAGCGGAACCGCATAATGTGATGATCGTGTTCCCAGAAAATTTGCCCTGGCTCTTATTCGTAGTCTTCCTCGTCCCTCGCATCCCAATTCGGATCTCAATGTTGTGTCTGTGGCCAAACAGTTTGCTACATTAAAAAAATTGCCCCGGGCAAAATTTTACGAATTTCTTTTTCGCTTACTCTGATCATTCACGAATCTATATAAATATATATCATAATTGAAGGAAATTTCCATGAAATTGCAATGTGGAGCTACTTCATGTCGTCTTCATTTATTCTTCCTACCTTTGAGAACCAAAAATAGATCTTACTCTTACTGCTCCACCATAACCTCACATAGTTACCGATATCTGCAAACCTCCCCCCATCTGAATTGTTCTTCAGATTAACATTCTTCATCAATCAATTATTATTCTTTCGATTTCCTTTTTCTATCACCCTTTCCTAAAATAGAAAATCAGAAAAAAAATAATTCCGTAATTCGTATCACAAACATAAATTGTCAACAAAAGATACCGATGTACCTACAAAGTACATAAACAAATCCGATACATAAAGATGTATAGATAGATAAGAAAATCAAATCAATGTGAAGAAAACATATACGACATAAGTACCATAAAGCTCGTCTGTATACATAGGAGAAGGAGAATCAGCACGCGCCAGCCACACGCCACAAATGTCTCAAACGTGTATATTTATCTGTGTGCGTACGCGCGCGTGAACGCGAGTGTCTGGATTTATGTACTTATGTATGTATAGTGGTAAAGCAGCATGTCCATTTGGGACAGTTGGCAAGCGGCAAATGTCCATGTTAACCTATAAGTTTGTAGTCCATGCATCTTCATCCGTACATTTCTATGTGTATATCAATTCATATTACCAATGATATTTGTATATACAAACATAGAAATAAATTATTGAACCCTTTCTACTCATAGTGATATAAATATCATTCACCACAGCATCATTTCCTCATACGTACCGGCGTTCAGTACGCCCAATGTCAACATAACCTCATGTATACATCGGATACATAAATATTGTACCTCAATAATTATCATCTTTAAAAACAAGTGCGTACAACATGAAGCCACATAATTTTCCTTTTATTTCTGTTTCGCATCTCTCTCCATTCTCCACCAAGTTTTCGGACGTAGTCGTCGTTTGAACGTAGTAGATTATATAAAACCACGAGCGCAAAGGGCGGAAGGAAGACGTGAAAGTAGGAGAGTGAGTGAGAAAGACGCGTGCTCTGCTCGCCGTATGCTACCCATATGGCGGTGGAACACTCGCCTTCTTCGAGGACGAATTCTCAAAGAGCGAGTAAAAAATATTTTTCCCTCTCTCATAACCACCACTATCATTCTGCTTCTATAAGTCTTTATGTAAACTTTAAGGTTAATATGCCGTGTCATTGTGCACGTGCAACAAGCACAGAAAATCAACTGTACGAAAATTATGGATATTATTGTTATTTTTACAATACATCGAGATTGTTCAGTGTGAATTTCGACACATGATACATAAACATTGAGTACATATGTGAAATATCCAATTTTTTTTTTATCAAATTGTCTTGAAACATGCACAAACACGTTTGGATATCTATATATATTGTTTGTATTGTGTTTATAATACAATGTGAAGTCATCTACAGGAAGACTGCAAGTTTAAAAGGTGGGCGTTGTCGTTGGTCGAAAAATGGGTTCCGACAAGAGGCCCCGTGAGATTTATAGTGAGACCGACCAATTACCGATACGCCACAAATTCGGATCACACGCAGGATGAGAGAAAAAAAATCTCCATTGCACACACATCAAACACGAGCCTCTTCCCCTCTTTGTTCTCATTCTTCTCTCCTCTTCTATTTTTTTCCCACATTCAATTCAGCGAGACAAACTAATATATATATACATATATATAATACACATGAGATGAATGTGAATATTGCCGCATGTCAATTATGTTACGCACTGATATTTACGTAGTTTTGTTTCCCGCGGGAAATTAATTTCGTGCAATTGGCATTACGAATTGTTCAATTAGGGCGCAAAATCTGCAAATATTGTCACACGCTGTATTATTTACAATCATCGATGACTTATAGGTTACAAAAAGATGTATAAAGAGTATAGAATGGAGAGGGATGGAGAGAGAGGGGACAAAGGATGTGGTGAGATACAAGAACTGATGCGTTTTCTCAACAAAATCATGTTTTATAATAACAACAGACATTGGAAGATATTTGACATGTCATAGAAGAAATTTTAGATAGAAAAGATATGTGGATTGTACATTGGTTTTTGTTGCCTGCTCAGTTTTTCACTCTCATCGAGTTCACCAAATATTTATTAACACTCTGAAGATATTCTGATTATGCCACGGTTTTCAATGCGGCAGTCAAATAAATTACAGAATTTCTACACCGTGATTTGGGAGTGAAGATAAGTACGGTAATGCACTGAAATAAATGCAAAAGTTTCATCTTTCACTTTTATTTTTCTCCATTAACCTATTTTTTGATTATCTTATTAGATTATAAAGTACAAGACAGCATTCAGAAGGTGACGCACATACTTTGGACTTTTTATTATCATTGGAAAAAAAAGGACAAACTATTGTTTATTTACTTGACTTCCAATGAGGTTATGTATGCGTTACAAATGTAGATAATGGCGGATAACGGAAAAAAAACATGGCGATTAGGAGAGGAACGATACATTAACTTGTTAATGATGGGAAAGGATGAAATGATACGTTGAGTCGATGCAGGAAATGTATTTTCGATTATTATATAGAAAATCATAGTTGGAAGTCTGCACTGGAATAGGTTCCTTGATTATAGAGACGATTTTTGATGTATAACATTCTTCAGTTCACATTGTGCGTATAATGGAAAACGCCGTGTGATCCTTGTGCATCATCAGGTGTTAATATAACTCTAAAATACTATAGACAGAATATACAGGTACGTGTATATTTTCAACTTGATATACGATACCGTGTCGATCCAAATTTAGTCCGGGTGGTCCGACGCACGCACACACACATTCATGTATACACGTGCACATTCGGTCACCATATACCTAAAACTCCTGTGAGTACTTATCTGTACACAATCTTGACTCTGATGGTCGCACAATCGGAATTTAATATCACGGTCTCCACTTTCTCTAGGTTTTCATGTTATTGACAATATTTTACCATGGATGTTGGTCAACTCTATGAGAATTGTTTAACCTCACAATATTGATCCGATAATCCACTTAATGATTTGACATGCATAATCCTTGTCAATACAAGGGCACATTTGGATATCTTTATCTATCGAGTGTGTAAGCAAATGGAATGCGTGTTTGTCAATAGAACGCGGTCTGGAATTTATGAGGGTAATTGAACTCAATTAGAAATTGACAACCTCTAATTCACAACTAACCATAAATTTTTGTTATGATGTGTTGTAAAATTGGACATTTATCTAGGGACAATACTGATTGATCCGTCATGTAAATATTGCTCGTGTGCTGTACACAACCAAGTAAAATTGTTAACACGCTCAACTTACGGTGGGCAAAACTTATTTTTATGTGATATGAGTAGGAAGTGCCGACAAAGGCAAACTCTGATGATTGAGGTGAATGTTGTCTCGTAAATTGTGACCGCGGACGTATGAACGCACGCGTGGATTATGAGATCTCTCATTGACATTTGCGCCTTTCACATTCATCATCATCTTCATTATCATGAACACGCCATAATTCTGTTTGTCCGACGTTTAAGAGTTTATACATTCCCTCCGCATTTTCCGTGTTATCGATGTAACACGATGCCATTAACATCCCTGTGATGTTAATTATATGAATTTGATATTTATTGTAACAATTTTGTATACATTGAGATAAATTTGAGGTTATGTGTTCATTATTGAAGAGTCAAAGGTGTTGAAACATCAAATACTTTTGCGCATTATGTGTGAATAGTCTGTAGCACTCTCCTCAATCTTCTGCCTCAGTCTTCATCATCACTGACACGTGGTCCGCCTGTGAACGTCAGCAGCTTGTACCTGCGCTCACACTTGACATGAGACCGGTGAACATACATATGTTTGTTGATATGCAATTTTGATATGCACGCCGAGAAAATGAGGCCACGAGTTGACCTGAAACCCCACCATTCTTGTGTGCATTGTAATATCTCATAATTGCAACTGACCTGAACCGCCAAACATTGATCTGATGAGCTTGTCATAAGTTCACCCTCCATCTTCAACCTTATTCTGTGAACAACAACTGACATATTAAAACTTCTTTGATCTTTCATTACAAAATGCACAAAGTGCACGTGATGGAAGTTATTTTCGTGGATTTCATTTCAGTTCATGACGACAACCCGTCGACCAAGATCTTCAATTGTCGAACGCAATCACTTGGACTGAATTTGCATTTTATCCCAGACAGCAAACAAGTTATAAAGTCCTCTTAAAAAAGTCTTTCGAAAGACTTCTTTCAGACGTCCAACAATAATGTCTTGAAGACTTTTATTTTTCAAGCTCGCAATAGAGAACTTCGTACGAAGTCTTTTTTTCGACTTCGTAAGACGTCAAATTTTGGAACACATCAAAAAGTCTTTTTTCCCATAATTAATAAAAAATAATGAAAAATAATGAAAAAATAATAAAA
>JABMBR010005680.1:0-14041 GCA_018881525.1 Meteorus sp. PSUC_FEM 10030008
GATGAAGTTTTGATCGAAAATAGTTGAAAAATTCGGGAACAACATTTTTTTTCAGCGAAAGAACTTTCTTTCCACCCTTCGACTCCTGCTGCACAGCATTATTTGAAATAAATATGTTTGCCGTATGATGGATAGTAGTGGTCTTGATGAAAATAGAATAAATGAGTCTACAAATTCGTCTAGGCTAGGTGGCTCAATTAGTTAAAGAGAGCAGCCGACATGTGATCTCAGGAAGGTTCTGGATTCGAATCCCTGCCCGGACAATTCGAATTTGTCTTCGTTATCCTACAAACTTCTAATAAGAATTGCTCCCTCCCACTCCCTTCCTCCATTCTCAACCTTTGACCAACTTTCTGTGTTATTTTTTTTATGAATTTTTATAAATATTTTTTCATAAATTTCGGTGCAATTATGAGTCATTCATTGTGTGAACTGCGTGATTCCACTAAAATTTCATCGTATGATCACTGTTAATCGACCGTGAGTGCATTGTGTAACCACCGTGAAAGCACTGTGCGCGAATGGAACAAACGCACGGTGCAAGCACAATGAAATCATTAATGGTCTCACGAAGTTTTTACTGTGATTTCACTGTGATCCTAAAACCGCGAGGGATCAGATCTGCAGTACATCTATTTAATATCTGAAGTTGGAAATTATATCAAAGCGTCGCTGCCAAATCATTATTATTTGCGTTCTATGATTTTTAATGAAAAAATTATGTCATTTTATATAATAATTTACGATTTTCCATAAAACGAGTACTCAATTTGACATTATAGTCGAGTACCAGTTCAGCCAATCAAATAATTTTATTTTTGTCTCGACAGAATGTGGCAACAACTGATCATTCTGAAACCGGTTGTCGAAGCCATCGCGACATGTATACTGCCAAGTGCTGTGTTGCCGCACTTACGTACTCAATATGGTAGATGTTTTAAGTTGTACAGCAGCTTGCAGCCCGCCACTGAAAAGCCAAAAGTTAACAGCGAATATCTCCAAAACGACATCGGGTACCATGTTTCTTTTTTCCGCCGAAAAATCGCAAAATCTATGAAGTTTCTGAAAATTAGTTTTCTGGCCATTTTTTGAAATTGATACATATACTTTTTTTATCATTCTCATTCGATTCTATCAACTTCCGGCTCAATTAACACGGGGCTAAATGAGGCTTAATTTTCCAAATATCTCTCTTCAATCATCGAGTAGGTACCTTTTTTTTCAATCGATGCAGCGCAATCAATTGTATTATATATTTCAAATTCAGTGAAAGTTTGAAAAGTTGATGAAGGTTATATACATCCTTAAAGTGTATTCAATATTCAGAAATCATATCAACCGATATGTGACATAACATATAATAATGAATATATGACAATTGAAAGTAAATATCGAGACTTCGAGGTTATTCTCATTTTCCGGATCACATTGAAAAAACATTTTTTCATAAAAATTTTCAAATGTTCCATAAAATTTTGGCATTCGATATTGGTATACCTACATTTTCTTGTTCACAAAAGGGAATTCGAAAGATTTGCCAATGTCAATTTTCTATAAGGGAAAGTATTAAAAAGCCCTGCTATAACTTTACTTTTTTGTTATTCTCTAACAATACATGAATGCTGGTTAATTAATGCAATTCCTTCAATTGTAAGACAATTCTAGATAACTTGATTTAATTGAGATATTTAATACGTCTGTAGTTGAAAATATCGCAAATATGGGTAATTGAATCACTTTCATAGTGAGATAAACTGTTCATTATATTGAAATTGATATATTGATTATTTTTTCAACATTTCTAAAAGTAACATGGTAAAACAAAAAAACTGTAATATTTTATTAACTGCGGGTGTATTTGAATATTAAAGCTGTTGAATCGTTAACAGTTTGCCTGAGATGCGTGTCGCAACTCCTTTAGAATATCTCGAGTTAATCGGTGAATAACAAAAATGATAAATGCCTCCTGAGAGATTACATGCGTTTCTTCAGGGATAGTCGGCCTTTCGTCAATAATTTTTTTTAATATAAAAAATGAATTATTTCATTCAAACTTCGAAACTATAACATAATTGGAAAATGTAGTGAAACAATAAGAAAAATCGATTTTTTGAAACCATGGAACCCATGCAACCCCTTCAGTTGTATGAATTTTGAAATTATTTAACGTTTTAACGAAATATTTGATTCCGGATATAATGCACAAACTGGACAGTATTCGGAAGATATCAGTTTTTCAGTCAAAAGATAAAATATGTGCTAATAAGAAGGATCGGGTATTGCAGTGGTTGAAGTCGAAAAAGTATTTGGCGAAACGAATCCAAACCCCGAGCCGACATGGACCGTTTATATATTTGTGTCCCGCTGCTCTCGATCTCTTCATTCAAGACTAATTTAGTGTATAAGTATATCGTACTGATTTATTATAAACACAATACATACTTTTATTATGAAAGAATATTGACCTGGTTTATTTCTTAGATAGATCTTGCCTATTCATTAAAAAACTACGTACACTCATATCATTCCAAATTATAGTCGATAATAATTGGTTATTTTATTATTTCTCATTCAGAAAATATAAATTTCCCTACAGCGTACTGTTGGCAGTCCGAATAAACAAATGTTTCAACCAATGTTGTATTATCGGTCATAATGTTCAATCATTACTGACAGGTGTTGAAATTACCCGCACGAAAATAAATGTAGGCAAAACTATAGTTTTATATGTGTGAAAAATAGGTAAACATAGTTTTTCATCCGATAACCATATTCAAATATATGTCAGAAAAAAATAGTTTCCTGACTACTTAGAAAATTATATGTACTTATATCGAGAAATATAATCAGAAATTATACTTATATTATACATTTTTATAGTTTATTGGCTTCTACAAACAAATATAGTAAACCTTATTATAAGTACACGTAATAATGGTAATAATATCCGTGACTTCCCTATATATGTATATCAAAAATATTTGTCGTGCGATAGACGGTGGTGGTTGGTCTCAATAGATACAGAATAGATAAGTTCAGAAATTCACTTAGATGGGTTAGCTCATTGGGTAGAGCAGCCGACATGTAACCGAGAGGTTCTTGGTTCGAATCCCGGTCCGGGCTATCCGAGTTTTTTCTGGCTGGCTGTATAAATTTCCTATGAAGAAAAATATCCCTTCCCTTCCTCTCTTCATTCCTATCCTCTATAGTAGGGGAGCACAAGAGAGGATTCCGCGCGTTACTCGAGCGCGTCAGAAAATCATACTGGGAGATACCTTGAACCCTGTAATGTCCCTCTTACCACATACGAACCCTTAATATGGGGGCGTGGATTGAGGGTAGCCCATCAGATTGGTTAAAAAAAATCGATCCTCTGCAAAACTCGAGCGCGTCAGATTAAGATAATATAAGTTAAGGTAGTTCCAGCATGGAACCACTTTTCGACAAACTTGGCTAAAATTCTTACATTGGTTTAAAGTAGCTTCATCTAGGAATTCTTCAAATTTCATAACTTTTTATCGTTCAGATCACAAGATATTTGAGGACAAAGTCCGCGATTTTGAGGGTCATATCCCATTTAAAGTATGTAAAATGTCCGGTCCCTCCAACTATTTTTTATGATATCTCTTGCAACCTCGAGCGGACCGTTTATTTACCGTTTATAAACAATGTTCATGATAACACCGTTAGAGCACCGTTTATAAACCGTTTATTCACTTTTCATTTATGCTATTCGTAAACGGTTAAGAAACGGTTGATAAACAGTTCATAGACTGTGAATATACAATTATTACACAGTGTATACTAGACTGTGTCAGAAGAAAAAATTTTTTATTTTTTTTAGTAAATGCATTTGAAAAGTTACTTCGATAGATGAAAACTGTGGATGAACAGTGAATACACGGTATATACACAGTGTAAATACTGTAAATTAACTGTTTATGTTAATTGATCGTCGTATGGTGAGTACATAATTATCGCACGGTGATTAAGATAAGCGTTTATCCCTTTTTAGCATTGAGAAGGGCGTAGATTTTATATACAAATTTACAATTTACCGTAATAATACAGTGATTTTTAAGTAATGGAACCATATTTTTCTGCTAATTTTCGTGTTTCCTCCTCACAGAACTATTCCAATGTAAAAATATTTGAGGTATGATGGACGATGGTGGACTCAATGAATATAGAATAAATGAATAATGTTTTTTATATGAATTGGGTGGCTCAATTGGTTAAAAAGCAGTCGGCATATATTTGTATAATCTTATGCTGGCAGGTTCTAGGTTCGAATCCCAGACCGGGCGATATTTTTTTTCATTCACAACTCCATGTGATTTTCGCCAAAAACCACCGTTTATTAGCCGTTCAACCACCGCATAAAAACCGTTTATAAACCGTTTGTTCTCTATTTATTGACGGTTTGCAAATGGGACAAATCAACAGTTCATGTACGGCGAATGAACGGTGAATAAATGGTTGATACACGGTTGATAAACGGTGTAAAAATCGTGTGCCCAGGGTTGCAAGGGATTGAAAAACCCGCTCGACGGAATTCGATAAAAAATTAGGAGTGTGGTGAAAAATGTTTTAAGAATGAGTTAAAAAAATAAAATTAGCACTTCACCGTTTAGTTGACGAGATATCAAGATTGAAAATATGAATCTCTCATGCGTTTACGACTTGCTCAGTCAGCAACCTATACAGGGTGGCCCTCTCCAGGGGGACACGAAGCACGTGGCGTTGTAGAAAAAGAGAAAATAGACATAGTGGCGTTTGAATCATTTTCCTATTTGGATTCTTGAATTTGTCATAACTTTTTGAAAATCGGCCGATGGCAATGGCTATTCGCTATTTATACTTGTTACATGATGTGCTGGAGTGTCCCACAGAATACTGGTGATATTAAATCCGCAATTCCTTGCGTTAACCGCTTCACAGCAATATCTGTGTATGGAAATAGTGAATTTTCAAAAAGTTATAACAAATTCCAGAATCAAGATAGGAAGATGATTCAAACGCCATTATTTTCATTTTTTTCTTCTCTACAACGCCACGTGCTTAGTGTCCCTCTGAAGAGGGCCACCTTGTATGATCTGGCAACGCTGAGCGCAATGCTCTCTGAAATAGTGTTGAATGAAAAGCGGGAAATTTCAATTTTTCATGATTCAATACGCCTCCCTTGTGGGTTAAGTTTCATGTCATTATTTTTTTCAGGCTCTCTTTTTTTTCTTTGGCCTTCTGCATGTCGGAATTGAATGATAATTTTTTCGATAAACTTTCTTTTTTTATGAACCAACCTCTGTACCGTAGTTGTTTGGGCATTTTTTGAATTAAATCATACGACGAAGCGACGATGCCAGATCACCGTAACTAACGATGTGCAATTGTATGTGTGAACGTCTATGTGCCGAGGCTTCGAAATTTTCGTCCATAGTAAATGCTCTGATTATACTATACCACGCTGGAACTACCTTAAGCATCAAAATCTTCAATCTCACCCTTCTACGTTATGTGCGATGAAATAAAAAAAATTTATCGTGAAATTGATACATCTGACAAATATTTATTCAACAATATTTATTTCATCATAGTTCAACGTTCCACGTCGGAACATTGCATAGCAACCAATCTCGTTCTCCCCACTCTGTGATTCAGCTGAGTTGCTATCCACTTCTCATAGTTATTCAACTTGTTCGGCAACTTGCTGGCTGAATTAATGGAGGATCACTGGATTCACTTTCATCTTCAGTACTTTGATCCCCCGGTAATCGGTAACCCATGTTTATCATCATCATTTTGAAAGGATCCCGATTCATACGAATTTGGTTGGCTGATGCAACTTCATGGAAATTTTCAATTTCTCTTTCATTTACACTCCCATCCTGAAAATTGGATTTATGGGATATAATGTAATACAAGAAAAGCTGCGGCGTCATTCTATCCAAACGTACTTCTGGCGAAGGACTCCATAATCTGATAACAGGGTCAATGCCACTTGTTGCTAAAAGACATGTAGCGGGATGAGGTTGTAAACAGTTTACAATCCTTTCGTCACCGCGGAGGATGCGTACAATATTCGTTGTTGAACGATCCCAAATGAAGAAAGAACCATCATCAGAACCAGCTATAATATAACGATCGCTACTGAAACAGGGGTCTACAGTTAACAATGTCATTGTCATCTTTTGAAATACCTATAACTTCATCGTTACCCACTCTCCGAAGTAATTGGCTTCTTTTATATCTGTTGTTGTATTGCAATGCCCACAAAATCGGAGTTTATAGTCGATAGTACAACGTCTCCATTCACATTCATGCGATGAGATCGGTATAGTGTATAGATTTGTGCTTTCCATATCTGTATCAAAAATATCAAATATATAATTATAGAAAATAATATAAAGAGTACAGTTTCATACATGACCTGTATTCATAGCTTCGAGAATATCCTTTCTGAGAGCTCGGTACGATGAATTAGTTGAGTAGTTGGGAAATTTTTTTCGGAAATCCCCAATAACCTGATTGGCTTCAGTGTCACGATTCAAATCATGTAAACAGCGCGCCAATCTTATTGATAATCAGATTCAAACGATTATAGACTGCTGTTGACTTTATTATTACATAATGACAACAGTCATAAAGATTTCCCTTACCGAAAATGTGCTTTCACATTATTCGAATCCAACTGTAATGTCTTTCGACAATCGCGCAATGCACTGTAAATATCACCATCCCTGAGAAGAATTAAAGTTTGTAAAACATATCGGAAATTCTAGAAGATATATCTTTATTTTCCACATACCATCGTCTTTTCATCAATGTTGCAGCGCGGTTCGCATAAAGCACAGCTGCATGTGGACACAGACATATAGCCTCGTTATAGGACTTGATCGCATGTGTATAGTGTTGTTGTTGAAATTCACAATCTGCCTTAAATTGAATCAATGATTTCTATTCTGCCCAGCAAAATCATGCTACAAACAAAAAACGCCTACACTCACTTCTCGCTTCAATCGCTCAATATTTGAAGGCAGCTCTTTCAAATTACACGGTGTTGGAGCAATCATGGAATAACTCGGTAGGCCATAAACAGATTGCTCAATTTTGATAGAATTCCCTTGTAACTCTGCAAATAATTGAAAAGCACCAATCAGAAACGACTCTCACTATTCCTGAACGATTTGTAGAAATCGAATTTGAGGATCAGAAATGATAGAGATTCTTTTCTGATGAATCATAATTTCCATCTATAGTTCCAGAGAATTTTTCCAAATAAAATGAAAAAACCCAACCAAACTCTGTTACGAGGATCATGGCTTCATCAATTGCTGTGAAAATGAAAATACAAAAGGGAGAAAATATTGTTCACGATCATGTTATTGGTGTTTTCAATCTACAGAAACTTTTATTCATCCCCTCGTAAAATATAGAGCCCAAATTTTGTGTGCATATTTCTTCATAGCACCTACATATCAGTGGATAGTTTGGATAATTGTCAATATTCATGCGAAATATGGGTATTCTCCAAATTTTTTGCTGTGAAAACCAGTGAGAATGAAGAGCGAATCCGTGATTATTCGCATGACATGTTCAGTGAAAATCGGAAGATTATTATTATTATCAAAGAAAAAAAAACTCATGTCAAAATATCGATCAAGTGACATGAATGCATCTTTCATTCAAACGCAAGTATCTATGAGTCATCAGAGTCAGATACGAAGCAAAAAAAAACCATCGTTCCAAGAACATAGTTTCCCTTAAGAACTTGTTATTGCAACGGATCTTCAAAAATTTATTATAAAAATCGAAATACTATATATACGCCGTCGCCATAACTATAACTTCGGAGTCGAGAAAACCAATTAAACCTCTGTGTCATCGTTCATGACAACATGAATCAATCCCTAATGACTCTCATGCACACCTAAGTCCAAACAAAAACCCTACATGGGCTTTGATCAGTGAATACCCCGAACGAAGAAGCTGATAATTCAAATAATGGAGAGGGAGACGATGATGGTTCCAGATAAAGTATTAAAAAATACAAAATTCTGTCACATAAATGAAATGAAGACCCAATAAATTATCTTTTCTATTGAGGAAAATTGTGGCTCCCACATTTATCGAATAAAATTTCCTTTCAATCCCATCTTTAATATATAGAAAACCGACTACTTCCACATGTTTTTCACAATCTCTATGTGTCACAGATTCGCAATTTCTTAGTTCATCTATGTAAGATGAAATTTGGAATTTTTCAATTAATTAGAATATAAATTTTGATAATTGGCTCGAGATTTCACATGATGCAGAGAAAATGTTTTTCTGGATTGGACTTTTTTCGGTTTTTCGAATTTCTTAGCAAAATTTGTCATGGTCATTTATGTTTATTTCTACACCATCATAAAGTAGAGATTTCGACGAATAAGAAGCACGTCGAGTTTTCCGGAAAAGCCGATGTTTTAACTTCAGAATTCTTGATTGAAAATTAGGGTGCGCCTTCATTATTAAATTGAAATAGAGGGAAAAATTCAATTTTTCGATGGAAAAATCACAATGTGTTCGGGACAGAAAAATAAAAAACTAAAAACTCAGTTATTTGAGTTTTTCGCATCAATTTTGAGGTTATGTGAAAAAATTATGAATACAAAAGTTGTTGATCTTTTCATTACCTACAACTTTACCATTCAACTTTTTTTCATAGGACTTATAATTTCGACGGAAATTGGGATAAACCGTTTTCTACCCTCAAAATATCACCCGCACCCCCTTCCTGACCTCAGATTAAGTTGAATCTATTTTTCCTCTTATTTGTGGTGATATTCTCTTGCTTTTTCAAAGGTTCATCCTGTTACTTTTTTTTTTCGTCTCAAAAATTATCGGCACTGGACTAAATATCCATATCTATTTCGAAAGTAGAGAATAACTCATGCGATCCGCGAACATATGTTTGGTTATTGTGTGTTTTGTTTTGAGCAAAATACCCACATCCCAAATCAGATCTCGAACCATCACGCACAGGTAGATTTGTTCATTGTGTTATGAAAAATTCAAACAGTAGAATAGTGCTGACTCCGTTCAAAGTCAAAATATTCTCATCACAACTGGTATGGGTCTCATCAGGACTCGAAACTCAATCATGAACTTGAAATATCCTCAGATTTCACTAACAATGGGGGTAATTTCTGAATTATTTAGATCTGCTTTCAGAGTTCTGACAAAGCATATCATCATAATTAACGATGGTGGTAGAATTTCCAGAAAAATTGAATTTTTACCAGCCAATATGAGTCATATGAACTCCGCATCAAGATTCTACTTGATATGGAGAAGATAGGAATGCTAGTACATGATGTGGACAATAAAAGATTGATTTTCCTTCCATTATTAGAAATTATGAGACAACGTGAAAACTTTCTATTTGTCACCTGAAAATTCAAATGCCTTATGATAGTCACTCTCGTTGATGTTGAAGAGACTATGGTTATTCTTCCCATTCATATCAAACAGGTATATTTGTTCTCCACCCATGTTGACTAGTAGTTCACTTCCATCACCTGAGAATGTTAAGTAAGTAGTAGCGAAACTCCGTCCATTTTCCCTCAAATATGTAGGTTGCAAGTGTCCTATTTGATCAGAAGAAATTACGGATAAACTGTTCATGTTGTTTCGAATTCGGAAATATTCGCTTTGATTGATAGTGAATAATGGAGCTACGTATATTGCGCTCTAATCGTACGAACGAACCAGCGATAAAGTATTGTGCACAACCAATAGGTATGTTGTTTTCTGGGTCTCCCTTTCCTGCAGTGTTCAAATTCATCCTCGGCCACTCGTTCTGTGTCGTAGAGCCCACTGGAACCTGTTGCAAATATCATCGTTATGCTCGTCAATGAATTATCAGAATCATATTTGCATCATTTTGTTGACGGGGATAATATTGCAAATCCGGTTATGAATATATACCTACAGGATGATTTTCGTGAATACCACAAAAAAGAGAAACGACAGTAAAAGAGTTAAAATCCATTTCGTTTATATATAGTATTTTTCATCTGGGATACGATTCAATCATACAAAAAGTATATGAAATCCAAACATGTAAAATGACTTTGCTCCCATACCATTCTACCATCATATATTATAGCCCCCAAACGAGGTTTATATTGATGGACGTAATAATGATATGTACACTTTCATTACCATTCAGGTACTCAAAGGAGTACCTTTCAACTTGAATATAGATATGAAAAATTTGTACAAACAACTTCTATCAAACACTCGGACTTTGCATTGAATTTTTATGTCTATCATTAAACGATAATACTGTGATATGGGATGTGACATAGTGTTGAATATATCCGAACACAAAACACAATTTCATATTTATGAGTAATCATCCCCTCTTTCAGTGTCATGGAAGAATCGATGGCTAAATTCATCAATATAATAATGAAGAAATACACGACAGTCATCAATCACGGTAAATTTCTAGTACTCTGTGAAGCCCGTTGTATACTCCAAATAAGAATACTGCGTCAAACATATTCTTAACCTCTACGTTATTACCCATCTCCAGAAAATATACACCAGAAACTTTTGAAAAATTCGAGTACTACTGTGGTTTGTGTTCAACTAACAGATTTTCATCTATGAATCATTTACCTGTCCTAATTTGATCATTCTACGGTCATATATCCTGACATAAGGATCATTAGCTCCAATGGCGACCAATTCAGGTTTGATAGGATTAACAGCCACACATTTCGCTTCGGCTCTCCTCCCGGCATGATTAACGAGGTCTACGAGTACATTGCGATGATCGCTTGATTTACAGTCGTGTCGAGTTCGAATATCGTACTGAAGGATTAGCCCATCCTCAGCTGCACTCCAGAATATGAACGGTATCGTCCCTACTGTCGCAATACGTTTCACTCGGTTACTGTGGCAGTCACACACAAGAATTGTTTCAGAAAGCGATATATCGTGAATTCTGACACCGCTGTCACCTGCGCCGGTGACTACAAGGCTTTCATTCGACTTTGGCAAAAACTGGAAGGCAATAAAACACAATCAATGACAGTATATAGAAGTGAAATAGGGTTAAGAGCCCACCTTTACAGAGAATATATTGCCATTGTGACCGGTATGGAATGTCAATTTTTTCTTATAACGAAACGGATCCCAAAGTATCAGATGCATATCATCAGATGCGGATGCTAGAATTCTGAAATATTACGGTGGTAGTCATGAAATTTTTTACATTCTTTTCAATTCATATATATTCTCATACTTTTCGATACTAACCTACCAGATTCACCCCATTCTAAACAGTTAACGCATCCTTTATGTCCATCCAATTCTTTTTCCAAGCCTAATCGTGAGATGAACGTATCAGTCACGAGTAACTTGTGTGGTAACGTTCGGGCATAAAAATCCTTGAATGAAGAACATTCCCCAATGAATGGTTTTTCATCATTTTGTCATGCACAATTTTTCTGTTACATCCATCGCACACTCAAAGTGATCATCAATTAATGTTCATTGAAATCATCGATCAATTTAGTTCCAATAAACATTGCGTAGTCAGATTGGAGTTTATTACGGCAAACGAATTCGTTGAAGACATTTTTTCAAAAATTCCAATCCCACATTCAGTTACGGTAACGTAGACTGAATAATTTACAGTACCACAAAAAATTCTTCAAAAAACTGCACAATGCATACTAAAAAATTTGTAGCACTCTTCCGAACTACATGTTTGATATGGTGTTACTGATGAGATCACGAAGATATTCAGTCGGAGAGTATCCAAATCTCATATACTCACATCATTTTCCCGCTGCCGTAATATATGTAGAAGATCACGTCGCTTCAAATCCACCAATAGTTCCATATTTCTACGAAACTACTTGACGTTTGCAATGTACCTATGATATGATTGGGCAGATTAATGATTATTCAATATTTAATTCTACCTTCACCTTGACAAAATTCGATTGAAACGGTAGAGGCTAGATGAAAACCTCATTACTATCTCATACATCAATCATATCAAATTGGAAATGAAATTACTTTACCAATTAATGTCAACAAAACCTTCAAGGATGTTGACCCTTGCAGTGGTGTAGTTGACGGTGGTCATATACACACTGTAATGGTATGAACTACGTGAACACGTTCTATATGAGAGTAATTCATAAATATATACATTGTTTCACATGAGCGTGTAGAAAAGCAACGCTCTAGAACCGTATCCAAGATTAAATAATGATGGTACGTGACGTATCCCAAGGCAACTACGTTTTAAATAATATCATAAACATTGTTGTGCGATCAAGGAATGGATGGTCAAACAAACGAAAACGCTCATCGGTGATATCGGGAGTTTTCCAATGGGGATCCGTTTTTGTCAAAATCAAGACAGGGGGCAGCAGCATAAATCATTCCATATCGCGCGGAGTATTCAAAGTTAACGATAGTACTTGTATTTATGAAATAAAATGGATAAGATCACTAAATATTTTACAGGGAGTAATGAACAAACGAAAAAAGAATTGAAGAAGCGTGGACTTCGTACTATGCGTAAAGAAAAGAGTTTACAAGACTGGTAAGTATTTGATGAATTTTCATAATGAATCTCACTATAGAATGTTATGTTACAATATTAAATCAGTGAATTGACGATCAAAGTTTATTGGATTAAAAGAATGCATGATTACGAAGGTTAATATTTGCGGATGACAACCGAGATTTTTTCCAACTACACCCTCGAGATCCTGATGCAGTATTTTGGACACCGGACGCCACAAAGTATGAAGTTATAAATGCTGCTACAAAAATTTCAATAGTAACTAAGGAACAAGTGCAAATGTTTCTAAACAGGTTTATAACAAAAGAATAACATATTATTTCCGCTCACCGGGCGAAAAACGTCACTTTTCGTCCCTCTGCGCTGAACGAAATTTCTGTTTTTCGCCTTAGGTGAACGGAAATTAGTATATTACGCACCTCGGGAAGTAAAAAAGAAAGCCTCTGATCACATGTTTTCGCCTTCGGCTTTGCCTCGTGCGATAAGTTACATGTGATCTGCAACATTTTTTTCTTTACTGCCCCTTGGGAAAGAAATATACAAGGACCAGTACCTTCTCCATGCCAGAATAGCGCTAACTGATGATCGGATTTTTATTCAAGGACATTGTTTGGCAAAAATGAACAAGTCTGTCCAATATAAATGTGACATTCAAATGACAAATACCAGTTTCATTGAAGGTACCCATTGCGAATGTGCTGTAGGCAGTGGTGATACAGCTCATTGTGAGCACATCGCAGTATTTCTTTGGGCAATGGAAGAAATGGTAATTGGATTGATAATTCAAATTATAGCAATAAATAAGTTTTTATATTTGTAGAATGTGAATAGTTTTTATTGTTTACAATTATTCACAACGATCACCACGTGTACTCGCTCCAAAATATAAGACATGATATACACACCATACATGTATGTACATTTATTATAATTGAAAACATTGATATAACTTGTGAACAAAATTTCAAATATTTCATTAATTATTGTAACGATCTTTTGGGAATTTCGTACAGATAATAACTATTTCATCAATTTTTTCTATTATATTCATTTTCCTCGGAGATGCTTTTTGGAAACTTGCGCTTTCAGAAACCTACTGATGTACTGCTCTCAGGTGGCAGAATTCAGCAAAACGGATCTCCATTGAGAAGCATCGAGTGTTTTCCAACGAGCACAGTGCCACACTGTGCTCTAGATTGAGTGTTCCAACTACGGCACTGTGCCGCACACTTGCGCACAGCAAATTCTTGTGTCCGAGCGTGCTGTGCTGTCAGGGATACCAAAAATATAAATTTTTTTCTTTTCAGAAGTGGTGGCACTATATATTTTGCATCAAAATATGAAAAAAATGTGTTGAATTCAAATATAATTATAAGTGTAAGCAACAGATGAACAAAGCATTCATAACATTTTCAATTTATCCAGATTATTTCATTCTCGTCCTTT
>JABMBR010005681.1:0-14039 GCA_018881525.1 Meteorus sp. PSUC_FEM 10030008
TTCTTCTCCAACTCACTTCACTCTACACAAACTCTCCCGGATTTTCTCCAAATGATTGATGATGATTTAAAAAAAAACGAAAAAAAAAAAAAAAAAAAAACACGTAAAAAATAAAACCACAAATAAAACAATTGAATTATTCATTCGTGTAGCGTCGCGACGCGTTTGTACCGGAAAACAGTACACACCAGACTGCCAGTTACGTATTTATTTTATAAATGAACGCGCGCTACATTTATTCACATAGAAAAATAAATCAATGAATTTCTATTCCCATATTCATAAATAAATTCATCAATTTCACCGTTTAACAAGAAGAAAATAATGCGGAGATAGAAATAAACGAATGAAGGACAACTTGGTAACAGAAAAATTGAAACCATGAAAGATATGAATGAGAGAATAAATTGATACGAATGAAAATATAATTTGTAAAATGCACACAAATGTGTAACAGGAAGATGAGGAAAAGATTTTCGATAAACGAGCGTGTGTGGAATCGGCAACAGATTATTCTGCCACTGTGTACACCAGGGACTTCTATGTAGATACAAAACAAGACAAAGAGGTAAGAGGACGGTGGTTTGAAATCCGACACGAACCAGCTCGTATAATGATAATGCCCCCTCCCCCTTCTCTACCCTCCCTCTTAGCGAGATGAAAAACAACTCGTATATGAATTTATCGTGCGCTGTAATTGTGGTAATTGAAGAATAAATGCGTCGAATGTTTTTCATGACGGATATATGCTCGAGAAATATTAATATGGAGACATTAAATAAGCATAAACATATGTGGTTGTGCGAAGTAGAAGAGGAAACAACTATTGATACGTACATGAAGAAAGTTTTTCATTTGTAGATTTGATATTGTAAAATTATGGGGAAGGGGAAAAAATAGAAAGAAGCGAAAAGAAATGTGGAAAACAAGTTTTGTGTCATTTAGAGCACGTGTCTCATATACTCTGTCGTTCGATACAGCTGTCATGGATGTCATAAATAACACCCTCAAAATCCGGTCATGGATGTTAAAAGGAGATAAAAAAATTTGTCAAATGAAATTTCTCCTTATTGTGCGATGGACACTTTTTTTCAAACTTTCTGTTTTTACTGTGGGGTGGTCTGATTTTGAGCAAGGAATTTCGACGCAATTCCAGGTATTTATTTTATCCTTCGTCATAAATTGAATCGAAATGATGAGGTAATGATTTTAATTTATTTCAATGAGATCGATGTATTGAAGAGATTTTGATTCTGTCGGAATAAGTTGATGGTGAATGATGGTACAAGAACAGGGGATGGAAAACGTGTTTTGATGAATTAAACTTGTCTGGTTGGAAATCCTCTCGTCAGAGTTGCCAGAATAATTCTCAGATGATGAGTCGATATTGAAATTCAATGATGATGACTTTTTGAGTGTTTAAAATCGGTAGTCGATGTAAATTTGATGTTTCAACTCTTACATCGGAATTGTAATTTCTAATTATGTTTTGCAATTTCAGAGAATTGCGAAACGAATCAGTGAGAGTATCGAATATTACAGAATCGATTATCAACTAAGAGATTTTTGATAATCATTTATCGTTTTCAGCTTCCGGATCATTGTTGAATGTTTGAAGAAACCATAAAGAATGAAGAAAAAATTAGAGGAAAAGTGGAATAGAATGAGACGAGTAGATATCAACAAAAACGACGTTTGGAAATTTTTTAAATGTTCCTTAAAATGTTCATCAATGGATTAAATGAATTTCCACGATTTTACACAGATTCCTTCAAAAAGTATAATCTAAATAGGATGAAAGTGTCGATATCAACCCCAATGGCAGAAAAATTTTACCATCAACAAGACAGTAAGTAGAAAATGCGCCCCAGTTGCTTCAGGTAGTTGCGTATTTACTATAGATATATATATACACTCACGAATGAATTGTCATGCACATGGTAAATGTGTTGTGTATATATTTCATACCCACACGACTGAAGTGTAAAAAATTCCAACAACTGTCACTTATTTGAAATTTCACTCAAAATTAATTGTCTTAACGATTATCAAACAACAATCAATGGACCGTCTAATAAATAGGTAAACAATCAAACAGTTTTGTGTTGAATTATTTTCACTACTCATTAACAAACTCACCAATGGATTCGTGTGAGCATACGCGCACGTTCCCCACATAAAATAAAAATGCAAAACTTCCACTATCACCTATTGTTTCTCTTCGTTCCTTTCTTCCTCTTACTATAACAATCCTCTCTCAAATAAAATCACCACAACACTAAACAGACGATCCAATGGAAGAAAACTCCGCCACTAAATAAAACCAAACGAACAGCACCACCACAAACAGTCCCAACTCAAAAATAACAAAGAAATAAAAACATTTTTCTGGATAGTAAAACTTTCCACCCAATTGGAGAATAAAAACCGTTCAAAGTACAAACATTCACACAAACTGAAACAATTCTCCAGTAATCGAACTCACAACGTGATTGCTCCACACACGCATCAACACACTTTGTCCCAACTCGTTATCAAATTAATAAACAAATCTTCGATTCATTGTGAAAAAAGAAAAACCATCTCAACATCCTCGCAGATACCAAAGTTCCAAACCAAAACCATCGGGAGAGAGAAAGAAAAATAAATAAATAAACGGCGTCCGCCACTATGAAAAGAAAATAATAATAATTACTCGTTTATATTTCCCGAAGAAAATTTGAAATAATAATTTAAAAACATTATCAACACTATAAATTTATTATTTGTAACCGCGTCAGCTGCTCGCCGCGGCTGCACTGAGTTCCGTTGCGAGCGACTACTATAACATACCATGCGAATGGTAGTGGAAAGGACGACAAGAGAAAAGGAGGTGGTGTGGCACCAGCGACGACCACGACCATCACGACGCTGAACAGCAACAGCAATACAGCAGCAGCACCGCCACCACCACCAACATCAGCAATGAGGAGAGAAAGAAGTGGCGGAAGAGAAGAGAGAAATAATCGACAAGTTCAAACAAGTATGACAAAGACAAGTTTAAACTTGAGAGGGAGAGAAGGGTAAAAAGAGGGAGGAATAAAGAACGGTAGAGCAGAAGAGTGAACAAAATATTAAAAGCAATGAGCCAAAGCAAGACGCAATTATTTGTGGAATCATTTCGAATGTGTATGCGAGAAATAAACGAGGAAAGAGGAAGCAATGAGCACATTACTTCGCAGTGGGACAGAGTCAAATGTTACAGGGAAAAGAGTGAGGTAGTAGGGAGAAAAGGCGGTAACCATTACTCCTCGTAAGTGGTTAAAGAAAGAGGGGAGATTTAGAAACAGAGTGATGCGAGGAAATTGTGAAGTAAAGTGAGATAAAGTAATATGTATAAGACGAGTTGTATTCCTGATGTGATAGCTCGCGCCGTTTTTGTCTGTATTTTCTTTCTCTCTCTCATTCCGTTTTTTATTCTTTTGTTTGTTGTTTTTCCTCTTTTTTTCCTGTGTGCGTTAGGTTATTGCTCATATGTATGTACATCAGATACTAAAATGAACGCATATACATTATAGGACGATGCGAATACGCATGGGATAAATGGCACAAGCCAACTACCGCTGCATATGTTAAAACAGATGCACTTGCGGTTGGGATATGAAACGTAACAGGTCTGAACTTGTTTGTTTCAATCGTTAGTATGTTTGATAATGATTTTCGTTCGTGTGTTTTTGGTTTGTTTAGTTGGAGCTTTTCTCAGAGGTGATGATAAACGAGATGATGGTGAAAATTTGATTATCTGGAGATCAGGTAAATAGAGAAGTTCGATGGAATTGCTTGTGATATTTTTTAGATTTGATTGGATAATTTGTTGTTCGCTCTTCAATTGATGAAGGATTTATACTCACGAAATTCGATTTTCTCTATTTCTATGTCAATCCAAGAAAAAACTTTCAAGAATTAAAAAAAGAATAATGGAATTGGCATTGCCAAGTTTTTGTCATCATATGATAAATTTTCAGCAGAAATTCCAATGCGAAATTGTCAGTTCTACATTGATAGTCTGCGCATGAACCACATACCACTATAATATTTAATAAATTCATTATTCCACATTTAATATGTTGGAGTATTCGGGGATACTAGGACATAAACCTCTGAAGGGTGCATAAAGATACGTTTCGTATAGTACACTTGAATGATTTTCTCTTTAAGTATGCATGAAGCTTCAGTTTATGTTGTATACACACCAAACAAGTATTGGTGCACGTTATATCGGATTCAGAGTTACCCTACAGCATGAAGTTGAGTCAGTCTATTTTACGTTATGGTATATATCAGTGTTGCAACAGAACTGGTCTCTACGATATATCCGGGACAATGTTTACCCATCAAGGGCTTCATTTTACATTAGAATTAATCATGACAAATTAATGAATGCTTGTGAGAAGTTGAATATCGATGTAGCCATGTACAGAGCATCAATTTTCACAGAAACTCACATCCAACAACAACATTGAATAACAAAACAAACTGAACGATCGAAACTCATTTCATCCATTCCATGAAATTAAAAAATACATCAAAGTTGATAATTCACCATCAACTAATTCAAAATCACAACAATCTAATTTTCCCTACGTAAACCACATTTAACCCCGTGAATTCCACCTCAATTGACAGACAATGATGATCACAAATTCATTCCATCCATGAAAATATGAAAACAAACAGATTCTGAAGCACAAAAATCACTTCAACTTTTTTATTGATTATTTTGACTGGTTGAATAATTACAACATTTAATAAGACATCAAATTGACCATACAAATAAACATAAAAATAATTATACAAAAATAATTAATTTAATGAATGCTTCACAAATGGCGAATGATTATTAGCGTCTCTTTTCCCTTCGAAACTTAACGCGGGATAATCAATGACTCCACCAACAGCGGCAGCAGCATCAGAGACTCTATACACATAAGTTCCTTCTGTGTATATTATTGCCGCTGCATGCACCTGCTACGATATAGGCATACGTGTATATCTGCACTTTGCAGTTGCAAGTCATTCGTAGAAGCGAGACTGAGGTGCAACATCAAGGAAATAAATGAAAGCAAAAGAGATAAAATATATATATGAGAGTTGTAACAGAGAGAATGAAGAGAGGGAATGGTACGCAAAGAGAAGTCAGGATTTATTATGCGACACGACAGCATTAGCAAGAGCGAAATAATGTGTGTGTGTTCGCGCACGTGCATCCTACCTCCATGTTATTAAGAGTTAGAGCCAATATGGCAATTGCGGGAGACTCAATTATCGACCATATCGACGAAGACGCTTGAGCATTTGGCTCTTCTTGCTTATGCATGTCCACATAACGCGTCCTTTATATTGTAAATGTGTACAAGAGAAAAGGAAGAGAGGAGTGTGGATACCGGTTCTTTGCTTATGTATGCACAGTTGCAGTCGGTTTACTATAAAGTAAGAGTTGAGAGTTCGTAAAATTTTTCGTTGACTTGACATCGTGAAGGAGTGAATGAGCAATAATTGAAGGAGATTGTTTGAGGAGGAACTTGAAAAGAAATCCTCGAATGGTACTTGAAAAATTGGAGATTGTTGAGATTTTGAAATATAAAATGAGCACTTCGCTGATGAAGTTGTCGCTATTGTAGACATTTTCTATATTTCTCTGAACTTCTAATTGGAAATTTCTGTTTGTTGACAGTTTAAGTATTACATTTTTGATAGGATTATTGAATTGGCTGATTTCCCAGGGAAAGAAAGTTGGAATAAAACTGAATGGAACAATGATGAAATGTTAGCTTACCACAATGAACTGTAGCCAGTTGATGTTGTCCCAATCTGATTCAGCAAGTTGTCTAGTGTTTACTATTATACGTGAATTTGTAACGTGCTTTAGGTAAAACCAATGTGAATTATCAGATGTCATTAATGATCGTTGTCGATTTTCATGGAGTATTAAATTTTGTTGTGATGGAATGTCACGAATAACCTTTCCGACGAGCTTATCAATAAAGTATAAATTTGTCAATCGTTCTAGGTTGACCAGAGAATTTTGTTGATGACGAATGGATGATTGCATTTAAATGGATTTTTCATTATTTCTCTGATTGTTACATAGTCAATCTGATGATGAATTTTGAAATTGGGAATTTATTGTATGTCATGACGTTCGATGGTGTATCGTTGCTTGAAAATCTGTCGCACTTTCGAATAAATATTTCATCATATTCAATGATGTATTCCGATATTGATGTCAAGATTAATTTTTTATTGCACGCCATCATGTGAGAAATGAATTTTCACACAATGTGATACCGGAATTGAAAGACCGTTACAATTGTGAGGATTTCATAAAATAATTTGATAGTGTAACAAATTTTCCAACTTATTTTTGTATAGAAGACGAAGACAGTTTGAAGATGGAAGGATATTCCTTCTGTTTCGCTAATACAATCATTTTTTTTTTCCTTTCCAAGTGATGAAGTGGTAGAGAATCCGCGGTAAATTCTAGAGATCCGGGTTCATATCCCAGTTGAATATCATCCATTATTTTTTATCTAATACTCACCAGTGAATATCGAAATTGTCTCTACATCCACCCTCAAGATATTTATCTTGTTTACTTTGCATTTCCATAATAACTCTTTTATTTGTATCCCAATTCTTTGACGCAACAACAGTCGCTGTGCGCGTGGCTCTCATCGCTGTCGATGAATTTAAATCGCATAATTACGGTATTGAAAAACTCATCGAATTTCCTTCATGATTATCATCGTGGTGTTCATTCACAATTCAACTGATTGTTCACACCTTGCACACAAACTTTCTTTTCCACATCCATTTTAAAAATCGCAATATCAATCATCACATTATTTTCCCCAATTTAATTTGAAAAAATATCAACACCCAACAATTCTCAATGTTATAGAGATATTGTACATGAGTTTATCATGAGTATCAAACACACAAACCAACTAAATGAATAAAGAGGAAATGAGATGAAACAAGAGATGAATCTTTGCAAGTACAAAAATATGTGCAAGTGAGAAAGCGGCGAAAGTATCGAAATGAAAACCGTCATGGAGACTGGGCCACAACTGGAATTTACTGACGACCTTGCGCCCGTTACATTCCCGTAACGAATTCAACTTGCTCCCAAATCCTTACGCAACTCAAACATACACATCGATATACACATACGTAAATTCACCACAGTAAACACACACACAGACACTGAGTCGCGTGTCCTTTCGAGGTCTCTGCTCAACACCTTCAACTACACTCACTCTCAGACACAACCTACACATAAATACAATAAAATAAAAGAAAAGTTGAAGTGAACCAAAATGAACCGTGAAGAAACATAAAAAATAAATACTCACACAAATACACTTGTATCAAAAAGATTCATCTCTCATTCTCTCTTTGTTTCTCTCATTCAAAATATCTGTTGATGCTGTGTTGCGAGTATCAAAATACAAACAAGAATTCAAAGTCCGAACGAAAGTTGTCGCGTCCACAATTTTTTTTTCCCCTACATTCAGATTTATATTTATATATAAAAAACATACATTTATCTATTTTCCTATATATAATTTTTTTACCATTTAATATTTTCAATTTTATTTTGCTACGTTCCATATTTTTTTTCATTTTTACATCGTCTCCATGGATGATTTTAAGTGCGTATATAATAACGCAACGTAACCCATGAAATTTCCGTGACGCCACGTCGATGGAATGAACAAACCTCTCTGAGCGCCTCTGTTAATTATAGGAAATAAAAATGCTGCAGCTGAAGGTTGAGTGCGAGGTAGAGATTGTATGTGAATATGTAGTATGTACGGGTATAAGAGACAATCAACTTGCGGATTGGTAATGGTATTGGTGTTGACGATGTTGGTATACAGTGTCCATTTACAATTTTCAACACGCGCAAAAGACAGAGAGAAAAAAAAATTCGTACATACAAGAAACGAATAAATTACTTCTTTGGAGGTTTATGACTGTGCGCAACTGCAAACAATTCAAACAGACCGGAGAGTATCTGCACATGCATACAAACACACGTTATATATGTAAACATTGATGTGTATTATTTGCCAGAGTTGAATATTGTAAAACGAAATTCAGTGACTCATATTGGTCATCTTTGTATCAACAATATTTTTGTATCCATCCAACATCAGCCAAAATTCTTCGCAATATGTGTAAGTGTTCATTTCTACTATTTTCATTGGTAATGTATGACTTTACCAGTGTGTCGAGTGCGAAAAATCCCGGGTAAAAATACAAATGCGCATAGATGTAATACAAAGAAAAATATACACAGTCGATTTATACGAGTGTGTATGGCAAGAGTTTACATCCATGAGGGAGATTCTATTTTTGAGGACACTCAATGACGGCGGATAGTCTTGTTAATTCGAAGAACCTCAAAATCTTCTGGTGTTTTTTTTTCAATATTATATCAATTATGCGTGGGTAGACAGTGGGAAAATAATATAAACGGTTGTTTAAGTTAAAAAATTTCTCTGGGACTGCAGGAAAATTATTAATTGTTTGTTGATTCATCAAGCAATTTCCGGTGACATGATGAAATAATTATTGAAATAATCTTTAAAATGTAAGTTGTATCAAATTTGTTAGTCACAAACATAATTTTTATGAAAAAATTATACTTTTCAACTTTAATGAACAGTAAACGCTCTGACATTTTCGAGTGTTCTCCGTGGAATCCTATTCAAATTTCATGTGCACTCGACATTTTTAAACCTGTCGGTCACTGTCTACAATTGAATAAGAATGGCAGGGGTAGAACGAAAGGCTGATGAACCATAACCGTTATTTTACAGATAAAAAAAAAACTTGAATTTATTGATTGTGGTGATATTCAGGACCTTCAGTTTTCTATATGCGTCAGAGAGAAACCGTTTTCTCACCTAACTGGATGAAATGTTGATAAAACTATGGTTGGAAATTGGAAAATCTACCATCTTTAGCTTCAGTAACCACTAACAACATTTCCAACATTCATGTTATCTAAAATTGATAAAACGCTCAAAATTCGAACTCTCCTAACAACCAAAAAATATATTTTGTAATGTCTCCGATTATTATCCAATAGTAAATTATTTTAGACTGATTCGAAGAGACGTCGAATGTCGATAGTTATATCAATAACGATTTCTTCAATTTTGCCTATCTTAATACCTTTCCACAATACGTAAGATTAGAGAAAAAAAGCTACTTAAGTTTTATTTCAATTATATTCTAACTTCTGTTATCACCGACACACGTCCATAATATGGATACGCATTGCAATTATTAAAAAAACATGAATATTATAGTTTTGTTTATGATGGCGTAGCACAGATAAGAAATAGGATCTCAACGCGGATAAAACGCTGCTCACGGACGACAACGTGATATGGAATCAGGATAAAAGAGATTGTTATTACAGTGCAGATTGTATGCGCCGTCGACACCGTTGCTATGACTCGCGCAATGAATATACATATAGTAGTATATAAAATATAAATGATCAGTTATTAGGCCAATTATTTGTCCGCATGTGATGTGCATATTAATTATTAATATGAGGTGGTCCGTACTCTGGAATGGGACACCGCTCAACGGATAACCCTATGGAATTCTCCCTTTTACGGTAAACTATTCCGCAATAATACTCCATGAATGAGTTCATTTTCTTCGATTTTTTCTTCTTTTTCATTCATTCACATTCATATTCCTATTCTCCGAGATACTGTTCACGTCACAGGTGCTTTGTCTTTGGTCGGTGTTATGAGTTATCGTTATCATTATTCGTTTCATTGATGTGATAAAATTAATTGTAATTGAGGAATTTTAACGATTCAATGTGATTCAGGATTCAAGATAGATTCATTAGAGAAAATTTTGGTGTTCACAAGAACTATTGAAGTCGTATCCGCAAGTTTTGGTGTATATTTACTTTTTTCTATTCAATGCCGATGGATCAGGAAAAGCTGTCCGAATTTTTTGATGATATAGAGACCTGTCCGCCTTTCATGAATCAGTTGTTTGAATCGTGCAGACAAAAAAATTATTTTTATTGTGATTTCTTGAATGATTGTAACACTGACGAAAACCACGTTCTTTAGATTCATGAAAAAAATTTGATGAAACAGTTAAAAAACTTGTAAAAATGTTAGTCTTATTTCATTCCGCTTCCACAAATCCAGTCGTGTAATTCGTGATAAACATTTCACGAATGTTATTGCTACAGATTTTAGATGGTTCGTAAAATAGTAGACCATGGGGTCTCAATTTGTTATTGACTATACAGTGAAAGGAAATTCCTGGATTTCTACTTCATTCGTTAAACAATTTATTCGAAAACATATTTGTCTTATCTTATATTACAAAATGAATAACCATGAATGCATCAATTAGCGAATAATGGTACTGGAGTAATAACATGGCTATAAGAATTTTCAGATAATCGTTTAAGTTTATCCGACTACATAATAGATGTAAATAAAAAGTTTCATGTCACATAATTAATACACGTAAATTCCATTGTCATACGATTATTCAACGGTGTCCATTCTTAGTAATCGCAAAATCTAAAAATATTCTAGAGAATCCCAATAAATTATCAAAGATCCCAAACCAAACAGTTCACAATATTATCAAATAAAATTCCATTGAAATGCTCTCATGATTCATTCGTCTATCCAAATAATTCCTAAGAAATGAAATTCAATTCTACCCAATTCTGTTTAATATGCCCTATCATAAACTATGAAGAATGATCTGATATGAATTGTTAAAGATGGAAATTTCTCCAAACATCAGTGTCACATCACATCATGTAGAATAACACATGTTAAAATCAAGAAAATATACATTTCAATGTTAGATCACGCGGTGATTATGATACTTTGTAGTTGTAGAGGCACTGTAAAGCTGTTTATAATAAAACACCGTGAACCCACACGAATACATACAAATAAATCTTTCAATATTTCTTGTGCGGCGACATGCAAAGATTTTTGTTTTCTCGGAATCAAAATGTTTGCAATAGTTCGTCAGGTCTGGACTATCTCACGGACATGATAATTCCACCCTCATATATTCCTATCAGGGCTCTGTCCCCTAATGTCTTGCTCAACACTCAAGTGAATGTATTTATGTGTGTATAAAACTTGTATTTGTGTGATGAGAACAGCTAAAACAGCCACATATCCAACAGAGAGGTCATCCAAAAAGGCTTCCACACATATCAAGGCAAAAATATTTTTTCGTGTTCCATCAACAATTTAGACTTGTGTGTGTAAGAACGAAAAAGAGCGGACCACCTGTGGAGGGATTAACAGTAGATGCCGCCTGCAAAAGGAAATATTATCTGTTGTATGTATAAGAATTAGAGATGTAGCATGAGGAATATAAGTGGGCATCGTGACGTTTCATTTTCACAGAATGAAAAGTTTCATCTACCGTCAAACTAGACCACAAGGTGAACACAATTTGGTGTCCGTGATCTTACTTCCAAGGCCTTTTTCATAATATTATAAGGTTGATGTATTTTGATAAAGTGAATCGGAGTTGGTTGGTTAGTTCTGTGGAAAATCGAGCGTTTTATTTCACATTAATTTGTTGGTTCGATCTGGGAATGATTTTTGAACTAAGATAGTGCACACAAAAAAGGGTCACTTGAGCCAAACAAAATTTTTTCTTTGTAATTCTTTTCTTGGCGCAAAATAAAAAAACTTTTTTCATTCAAGCAATTTCTCTCAGCCAAAAAATTTTTTCTTCTCACTCTAAGAAATATGTATCTTGACAGAAGTAAATATTTTTGCCTTGAGAAAATTTTTCTCTTACTCCAAAAGATGAGTACGCTTTGGTGGGAGTAAATTTTCTTGTTTCAAAAACATTCTACAAAAATGACAAATTAGAGCAACTACAACTTATTTTTCACATTCAATGTATGTATTTGCGTAGTGTAATAGTAAAAAAACAACACCAAATATTCAAGAAAAAAATTTACTCAAGATGAGAAAACTTTTCTTTGCTCAAGTAGATGGCGTTGTTCACTTGAAGTAACTATATCACTCATGCCAAAACTGAAATTTTTCCAGACAAGAAAGATTTTATTGAATCGAAGAATTTTCAGTAATTTGAATGGATAAGAAATACTTCTACCAAGATTTGAGTTTCAAGAAAAATTTTTGCTTCAACTAAGTCAATTTTGGTCTTCTTTCTGGTACCTTAGAATTTCTCGGGCCAAAAATGTTCTTCTTCAGCCGAACAATTTTTTTTGTGGGTGGAAAAACGTTGAAACAAAGTCGAGTCTGGTTCTTCAGGATATGATACTTTGTGTTGACATTTCAAGAATATTTTCATCCAGTCGGGAGATTAGTCAAATGTATCATCGATTGCTCAGATCATTATGGACAGGATCTTTGGAGCTTGGGGAAACAAAGTATTGTGGAGTGTATCAGGAATTTTCGTGATAGTTTAATTCGACTTGATTGCATGAAAGAGGATTCAGGTACTCTTATTTTACTCAATTCGATTTTATTCCCAACGGTATATGAAATACATTGCAACATATAACAATTATCTACACGAAAACGCAGTTTCCATGACACCAACGTGACTAACACACAACATTAGCGATTATTGGACCACGTCGTTATGTAGAAACTCTGCGTGAAAAAGAAAATTATAAGATATTTATGCTCAATATTGAAATATTTTTGCTGCGTGCAGAAAAATTGGAATCGGTAGGAGATAATCAGGAAACACTATTCATGTTCTTGTTCAATTGTCATATGGACTCGCACGTACAGGATATCTTGATAATTTACGATGTCCTTGCAAGATGTCCTCTGCATGCGAACAACAATGAGAGAATCATTTTTTATGGCAATTATCACCACGAAAACAGAGTTTCCATAACACCGCCGTGTCAACTATGACCAAGACATAACATGCGCGATGATTGGACCACGTTATGAAAAAAAGTCGCGGACAGAGCTTTTAAAAGCTCACGATACAACAATCGGCCATGAGAATTTTTCAACACTCGAGAGTATGCACGGATTCAAACTTGTTTGACTCAGGAGCAAAAATGTTGTTGAAGCTTCTATATGTTTATGTTTTATGTTGTGTAATGTTGGATCGAGTTAACCCATGGAGCATATCCGTGCCAGACGAGGATGATCATTCGAATCAGGCGATTAATAAGAGCACGGTGAGATATTTATCAACTCGGGTCCAGTGGTATGTTTGATATTTGTAATCTATTTCAAGGTGGAAATTATTTCCGAATGTTATCCTGACAATAAAAAAATTGTCATTCATGGTGACTCAGATATATCCGATCGCTTCGAGAAAGTTGCGAGCTGCCAATGGTCATTTACGATGACGCAATATTCGTTGACGATCCTATCAAACTGCGTCTGCACCACAACACATTTGCTACGAATCCGAATTCTACCACACAACTCGGAAAAATTTTGTACACTTTCAAAAAATCACAACGGTGGAATGTCATGGCACCTCATCTCATATTAGAAAATTCGAATAAAAAATGTAGAAATACGAGGGGTTGTTGAGAATAGCTTGGAAATTGAGTTTGGTCAAATCATTTTTCTTGTGCGTCGGCTCGAATCCAGTGTCGATGATCTACAGTTACAACCCTTACACAAACCGGGCTCCGGAGCCTTGGAAGCAAGTTATGGATACGACAGAGCGATCAAAACGTTGGACAATGTTTTCTCGACGTTATCATGAAGGTGAGTTATAAGTTTGGCAGTAGTGTTATTTCATCATTTAAATATTGTTATATCAAGAAGTATTTCATTGGTTTGTAGGAAAGTTTTGTGAAAGTCTAGATTTCGATCGGACAAAACAACTGAATGGTTCTCTAGTCAGGATAGGTATCCGTGTTCCAAATCCCGAAAACTTCATTCCGTATAAAGATTACGATGGAAGCATCAAAGAAGAAATGTTTCACGCCGATGTTTATGAAGTAGAAA
>JABMBR010005682.1:0-14039 GCA_018881525.1 Meteorus sp. PSUC_FEM 10030008
AAAAAAAAAAAAAAAAAAAAAAAAAAATGTGGACATAATGAGGAGAAGAATTAGAGTCTCTTTTCACCAGCAAAACAATGGGATAAATGTCATTGGTTATGCAGAGTGCGATGTCTTTTGAATTAGCGACAAAGAGAAGAGTGCAAGTGTATGAAAGAGGACAAACAATCTATTTGGAGAATGCGGTAAACGATTGAATGCAATTCAAGTTCTGAAGAGATGTCATTTTCGTACTAGAATTTCATCATGGGTTAATTAATGTCAAAGTCAACAATCGCTTGAAAGAATGGCATGTCAATAAATGGCTCTTACTCATTGAAACATCACGTAATGACACGACAGGGATGGTAATTTTGCAGAGCAGAATGTGAATGTATTATACACATATAGATTGTTGTGCATTGAAAGACTTTTGTAATGACTAAAAGTTTAAGCCCGTATAACGGAACATGTATTAGAAAGCAAATAACTTCGACATCATTTCCAAGTTATATTAATATTCTAGATGAATACAAAACAATATTATTGTAATATATTTTACATTATGTAATGACCACAATATGTAATTTGTGAAATTTTATTTTTTAAAGTATAAATTATAAACAATTGTTTTGGATGAAAGCATAATTATGGATTAAATGAAATGAAAGGAAGTAAAGACTCGATGGAATACCAATATGTAATCTGGACAATTATGCATATAAATAATGCATCCCTGTACATTCATAAATGTACCTTAGCTCCTACCATTTTTATGCTTTCCCCACGACGATGTCCCAACATCATAACGACACATACGCATGATATTTCCTTTTGTTTTCTTGTTTCTGCACACGCATTCTCTCCTGTTACTCCACTGTATTCCACATATAATATCGTTCGTTGCTGTATAACGCTTCGTGGTTCATACGAATATTACTTTTATGATGCTAATTACATGGATATGTGTATGATTTCAATGTATATGAGAACATTAGACTATGGCATGGTACAGACAAAACGTTGTCATGGGTTCTGGTCACGTGAATGGTCAATATGGACACGTCTGTATCTACGCTTTACACAATTTTCGAGAGACTGTGATGTCAAATGAGCGTCCATAGTTCACTGGTTAATTGACCATTCAGAATGCTCAAGAAGCTTTTAAATTTCATATTTCTATGTTTCTATGATTGCAGAATATTTGGCATAGAAAGGGAACCAGAGAACTTACGGGGTCACTACGAGTAGTGCACCGTTATGTTAACATGCCCGGACAAAAGGTTAAGTTCTTCAATGAAACTACAAATCAATTGGAAGAGGTGAGTTTTTGTTTGTTTCAAGCAAGTTAATGAGTGGACAGAAGGTTTGGAATGGAATCCAATTTCCAACTTAATTTCCCAAAGACCGGAATTTGAAATGAAATAAATGATGGGACATTACTTTATACAGGTGGTAGCGTGTCTTCCAGCAATGGGCTACAGTTTTGCAGCAGGCACAACTGATGGACCAGGTTCATTTTCATTTGAGCAAGGGACAACAACTTCTAATCCCATGTGGAATATCGTGCGAGACTTTGTAGCTGCACCCACAGATGAGGACATAAAGTGTCACGGCGCGAAACCCATATTACTTGCGACTGGTAGAGTGAGTTGAATGTCACATGTGTATATCTTTTTAAATGTCAAAACTATTATTCATGTTTAACTAATAATTTATTATTGTTTTCATTATTATTTGGATTCGTTTGTAGATGCGATTGCCATATCAATGGCAACCAAAAGTGATTTCAACTCATCTGGCCATGATCGGTGACTTGGTAATTGCCGGAGTCCCTGGTGAATTCACAACTATGTCAGGAAGACGAATGCGCGAGGCAATTGGCTCTGTGGTGGAATCGATTGCAAAAATTCAACCCACAGTCGTCATTGCAGGTCTTTGTAATACGTACAGTGATTATATTGCAACTCCGGAAGAATATCAAGTAAGAAAATCTGTTAGATAATCACGACATAAATGGATACAGTTCATACGTATACATACGTTTATATTTTTTTACAGATTCAGAGATATGAAGGAGCATCGACAATTTTCGGTCCACATACGCTTGATATTTATTTGAAACAGTATAGTGAGCTTGCCAGAGCTGCTGTTGAAGTAGGATCAACAATTTATTCGATTTGTTGTGATAATCACAGAAAATTCGTGAATATCCGACCAACTTATTCGTATGTTTCATTCATCAACAGGGTAAAAAATTAGATCCCGGTCCACAACCTCCGAATCTTCTGGGTGAACGTTTGATCAGTCTTCAACCTCCAGTTGTTTACGATACTGCACAATGGGGATGGAGCTTCGGCGATTGCATAGTGCAGCCAAAGAAATTTGTCTCACCTGGCGACACTGTTTCGGCGACTTTTGTAAATACTCTCATAAATTCTTGATAAATTTTTGAGCATTACTTGAGTATTGCTTAGGAAATTTTGATAATTCAGTACGAGAATAATTTTTGCTATTGCGTAATATTAGATTACGTAAATATAAAACTTATACTTATACGTTTATATTATCCGTTACACAATCTTCACAACAATTTCATCTGTTAAGTGCTGATATTACGTACGTGTGTTACTTACATAGTCGCATGTACTCAGTGAAATTAATAAGGTCCCCATTTTTTTTCAACTGTTCTGAAATGCGAGCACTATTTGAGTCGCAATTTATTGAACGGCAAATGTATCACGCCTTATGGTGGGGTCATTCAGAGTCACTCCAATAGATGGTTGAGTATCTTATATAGCATAAAGGATAACTTTTGACATGACTACACATAACAGATATATATATACGTAAGAAAGTCAATATATAAAATTATTTAATATTATACACATAACACGTATATGTAGGCTGATAAAACCAGTACTGATGCACTCCATTAGTTAAGGCATACATAGCATATCGCCATAAAGAATTGTTATTACTCACTCATCCTTGAAAATGTCATATAATAATATGGGCGTCATTGGATTTACTATGAAGTTTACAGAGGTTTCATTCCATTGAAATACTCAATTATATCTCAGCAGAGGAAAAAGTATATTCTCCGATGTAAATGTTCAATATATAATTTTGTCAGTAACTTCAATCGAAACTTTTTCAGGTCGCTGGGCATCCGCAAAATAATCTCATGACAGGCGGAAGTTTTCTCACTATAGAAAGAATGGTGGATGGAAATTGGGCTGTGATCGCTACAGATGCAGATTGGGAAACGAGGTAGCGAAAAATATGAACAAAAAATATCTCAATATTGACAGATTGTGAATATATTTATGTATATGTGTTCGATTTTTCTCTGGAAATTCATAGATTCCATTGGAGGAGAATATCGGTCATATTCGGAACTAGTCACGCGGAGATATCGTGGACAATTCCATCGGATGCACAAACGGGAACATATCGAATTGGACACGAAGGATCCTACCGTTACATACTCGGTGGCGTATACCCCTATCGTGGATATTCGAATGCATTTCAGGTGAGTGAATAATTTTCAATAATGCTGCTAGCCATGGCAATCTTAATTAACGCTCGCTCATTATTCTCACATCAAGATTGAGGTGTAGCCAAGCATGAAGAGTCAAATTATCAGCTCTGATTCGATATCAATGATGCGATGGAATATTCTGAACAAGTTACTGGACAACGACGAGTACTCTGGGATTACTTGTATAATTATTTATTTACTCTGCTTATAACATAGTCATTGATGTAATCCATGCCATTGATGTTTTAAGTTGGATTTGTTTTATAATATTAATTAATTTTGTATGTGGGGAAAGAGAATGATTGTTGTCAGACAATCACGCGATTGAAGGGAGAGACCTTACGAAACAAATGCCAATCGTTATTTTTCAAATTCGCACGGTTTCACTCTCGTCATTAAATGCAAGAGAAGAGTGAGGGAGGAGGATATATGTATGTTCATGGCGTAGGTGGTATATTCAATGCGCGCGATTGCTCTTCTCAGTTGAGAATCCAACGGCGAGAACATTTGTGGGATAATGTGCGCTCATTCTCTTGAGAGACGAATTGCAGACTATATGTATAAACAATTGCCCCATGGAAATATGGAAGAATGTCCTATATTTCGATATTATATTTAGGCATTAATCTGTGGACTTTGTTCATACTCATACTTGAAAGGAAAACAAGTAGTTGATTACCATTTGAGTATTTTCCCCATGTAGATACACGGGACAGCAATAATATAAGTATACTACATCAGAGAAAAGATTATAGGAAAGAAAATAGTGCATTTTGATTGGAAATGAGTAACGCATTAAATAGCGAACTATTGATCCTATTTTTCCACTCTGACGATGGGAACACTGGATCAATCTGAACGGCTGTACTGCAATCAGAGTGTAATTTTTATAATGACTTCGTTATACAGTATACAGAAGGAAATAAACTCTTACGTGTCTTCAATTGAGAAAATATGGTATGCAAGTTCATATATGTTTTATTGTAAAACCAACAACAATAGAACTAGCATCAGGTGGTGATTATTGAATGTACACTCGGTGTGAAAAGGTCTATTTCATGCGGTCAGTTCATATCGTTTATCATCCTATCGTGATTTCTGGATAAAATAACCAAGGACTACATATATATTCAATTAGTTGCAAGGGCGACGTAGTATGCGGATGATAAGGTGGGAGATGACGCTCATTTCTCTATCGCATCGTTAGTGATTAATGAAACGTAAACAAGTTGCGCTACCAACTTCCAACAAGTCAGCTGCCACTGTCTACAACTCGAGTTTACGGAATTTCATGGCTATTTTATTCCATTTTCATACATATTATGTAAATAGTACTGTTCCCTATCTAGCAATCCATTTACGCACTTATACTGGTTTGAAATATACTTCTCTTTAGCTCACGTAAATCCCCTTTGTTGTTTTTCCGTATCTCTGTTACGCCTGTCTATATTTTCCTCATTCCGGATATATCTCCTGCAAACTTTGAAATCACTTGGGGAGAGTGTAATTAGGGATTACAATCATTTTTCCTATATATCTGACGTTTTCCTGCAATCTCAGAGGTTTTATAAGGAACTTCTATCTTACGTTCGAAGCTCATGAATTTAAAGATGATTCTTATAGCTCTACGTCATATTTTCATCCTGTATTGATGAAAATTCAAATTTTTTTCTCAACTACTGCACAATTTCATAAATAAATATGTACCCAAACTCACGAATGTATTAATTATTGAAACGAAAAATCACGCGCTGTTTTCTCCAAGGTTTGACTTCTGTCAGAGGATGAGAAAAAGGAACTGTTCAGAATTCTGTGAATAATAAATCAAAGTCTTGTCCCTGCTACTTTTTTCCACAGCTGACGACACATTCCTTCTCAACTCATCTAATTTCTTCCCTCGATTCTGTCTCTTATTGTTCCTTCGTCTTTGTCATCAGACCATTCCATACATCTCGAAACTCACTAGTCAAATAGACATGATATGACGTTAGACTCGAATAGAAAATGAAAGGAACGCAAACCAAAAATGAGTCGGGCACGTAATCCCACTGAGAACTGATGATCTTTCAAAAATCTTCGCGTTTTTTTTTTCATCTAGTCGTCTAAGCATTCAAATTTTTTTACTCTCTGGTCCATGTTCACAATAAATTCACGAACTCTAAAAAAAGATTCCCATCGCGTGTTGGAAAACAACTGCGCGGTAAATGAGTTATCAACATACGTTGAAATATAAATACTACCAAAGAAAAAACGTTTTATTCTCATTCCCCTTCTACAATATGAATTAAAAAGGCAGAAAACGGGTAAAAACGCGTGGTATCAATATATACAAATATGTATAGATAGAAATTGATATCGTTTTCACCCTTCTTGAATTTATGACCAGTGCTCGTCATCAAAACGAGAGGAGAGAGTGTGAAACAAAGAAATATGTGGAACATAAATGTGAGGTAGTATTGGAGGGGTATTGGTTTGTGACCAGAAGAAGAAGAAATGAGGAGACCTAAGACTTTTTCCATGCCTATATCCAGTCGATGCCGTTTATCCTCTCTTATCACGTAACATACATTATTCCACAACAGGATTCAATACGAAGTTAATTATAGCTATATGTCTGGATAAATATAAATAAGTGGAGTTCATGCCGTGACATTATGTACATATGACAGGATTGACCCAGTCTTAAACGACATAAGTGAAATAATTGATCTTTCACCAATTGTGCTCATAGATGAAAGATTCACATTAGGTGGTTCAATAACGATGAAAGAAATAGAAAAAAATTGCTGATCGGGAGTTCATCATAGTACAAGATGAGATAACAAAGCAAGAGGATGAAGGATGAATTTTTCCATTCAGTTATATTGTCAGAAAATGGAGAAAAAAAAACCGTAATCGTCCAAAGAATTAATATCTTTATAGCTATTAACGGATAATAGAAAATATGAATCGTGATCAAGCTGAATTCCGCTCGAATAACAAAAGAAAATATTATTCCGTTTTCATTATCATTAATGTTTATTCTGTCACTCTCAATAAATATCCTACTATTATTGGTATCTTCAATGGGGCACTGATGTGAAATTATTCCTATACATAATTCTAGAGTTCACAATAATAATCAGAAGACAAGTTGTATTTTTAATGATCAAGAAATCCTCATTCACGATTATACTACAGACAACCACCGTCCTAGATCTCGTTATTGAGCTTGCATACATACATAATTGTCGTTATATGAATCGGTCGACGTACTTTTCGTGTTGCTACCTCATCCGCCGGCGCAGACGAGTTGGATATACTTCCCCACTATAAGCACATGCGGCAAAGTAGCTTGACCGCTTTAGTCACATCATCGCCGAACAGTCTTTCAGTTGAATCCTCGTCGCGCTGTACCATCTATTTAGTTATCAGATGGGAGAACAGAATTTTATTATTGTCATTATGTATAGATGAGTAATCTGGATTCATAACAGAATTGACTTTGAAATCTCAACACTTTGGGTGAATACAAACAACAGTGACTTGATATATTGTCATAATTCCGATTGCATCAATTTCTTAACTGTTCCTGATCGATCATGTGTTACTCCATCATCGTGATATCGATGGAAAAGCAGATTAGTTCATGACTATGGATCACATTATAACGGACTAATTATAGAACTAAGCCTTGATGTATGATGATTTATTGCGTGTGATTAGAATAATATTTCACCATGGAAGAATTATTAACCACAGAATCGATGATAGAAAAAAATTGGAATCTTACGGAATCGACAACAATATCACATGTGTCGAATGATGCTGCTTATCGTATTTTTGGAGCAAAACGTGATGGAATGCATATTGTGTTGCCAGTGACAATTATGTATCTGTTGATATTTCTTTCTGGAACTATTGGGAATGTGAGCACGTGCATTATTATTGTGCGCAACAAGTCGATGCACACAGCGACAAATTACTATCTATTCAGTTTAGCAGTGTCGGATTTATTGCTATTGATATCGGGTTTGCCAGCGGAAATATATCTTGTGTGGTCCAAATATCCATATATATTTGGTGAAGGATTTTGCATCATACGTGGATTAGCCGCTGAATGTTCAGCAAACGCGAGTGTTTTAACTATTACTGCGTTCACTGCTGAACGTTACGTTGCTATTTGTCATCCGTTTTTATCACATACAATGTCTAAATTGTCGCGTGCTATAAAATTAATTTTGGTGATTTGGTTGGTGGCATTGTGCTTTGCAATACCCCAAGCACTTCAATTCGGTATTGTCGAACATTTGCACATTAGTCCTGATATGGTTGTTTGCACACTAAAAACTATTGTTATTCAACATTCGTTTGAAATGTCGACATTTCTATTTTTCTTTGTACCTATGATAGTGATTACAGTATTGTATATTTTGATTGGCATCAAGCTAAAAAAATCTGACATGATGAAGAAACGCAACATGAGGAATCAAGGTTGTGGAGGTATTACTGAGAATCGAAAAAGAAGGTGGAATTGCCGACACCAAACTGGAAAGTCATCCAGACGAGTTCTGAAAATGCTGGGTGAGTTCATGAGATATTCGAATTATTTTACATAAAACCTCTGTACTGTATATAAATTACGTCTATTTGCATATTTTATTTTCGGAAAAATGGTTCCACCAATGAATGACACGTGTTCATGATATCCATCAAAATTTAATAACTCTGCAAATGCTTAATCATGTATGCCCTCAAGAATAATTGAGTTATAATAATTGTTGAGAAGAAAATAAGATAGGCAACATTCGAGTGTAATAACAGTATACAAACTGCGCAATTAAATCGATTCTTCAATTATTCAGCTACTTGTTCGCATCAAACTTTCCATTCTACACAACGACGTCTATTCTGAAGGGATATATACATCAAAATTCATCCCTAACGTCATATTGCTAGAATATTTATGTATTCTCATTCAACCATTATAGAATCTCCCAAGATTTCAGTGGGCGTTATATGATGTTCCCAGCATCGTTTCCTACCCTCATTTTCCACACGTTTATTGTTCTTATAACAATGTTGACTTAGATATTTACAAGGATAAAATATCACTATAGGATGCAATAATACTTTCAGACCCCCATTGGGCATTTCTCCCCCATTCCATATACAACAAAAGCCCGTCCTCAATTAATAGAGAGAAATGATCCTTTACTTTTTTTTTACTCCTGCTTTTCTTTATCCTACTGTGGTATATTCTCTCTTACGTTTTTTATATCATTTACAGCCACGAAATTACTTGATATACGAAACACCAATGGTAGCAGTAGACCCATTGATATTTATATCCCATAGGAAATGATCTATTATTAGAGAATTATTTTTTCTTTGATATTATGACGATGTCTTCCTGTCTTATGACATATGAAAAGTGTGGATATGTGACAAAATATCACATGTCATGTAGAAATAGTAACATTGTTGTACCTCTAATTCGGAATGTAATGAACATGCTCAGGTGATTTCTATTGATCCATGCATTATTGCACAATACACATGTTCCATTTTCAGTTCAGTCGGGACATGATTAATTTCAATGTTTGTCGTCTGGAAATATAAAATAGAAATGATCTCGTGATGTTCGTCACGTATCGCTCGTGTGTATTTCTATTTGGAGCAGAATTATTAGGATTGAATATTGTGAAATGTAAAAGATTCTACAATTGAATGAATGGAGTGTTTGCTTGTTGATTAAATTTCAAGTTATCCAACTATGATATTCATTATGTATGAAAGTGAAACGCATTGAATTGTTTTATTGAATAAACTCGAGAGTAAATGGTTGAGCAAGAGAATATAGCGAACAAATTTTTGACAGTTTAACCAAGTGTCATAAAAGTTACGACTATCTTTCCATTTCTTAATTTTATTGAAAATTTTATTGCTCATTGGTATTTTTGTGGATTCTACGTTTTGTACACATTCATGGCAATATCTATCCACTTCGTTTGTTCACACGTTCACGACCTGTCTTCATCTCTATATTCACACGCAATTCAATAGAATTTATGGGTGTTTGAATGTATTGAATTGTTCACATCATAAATTTGATGTGTATACGAATTAATTCAACTGAATAATGGTATTGGATTTCTGCTATGATACTGAAATAAATCCATGTTCATCCACACATTGTTCACTCATTCATCATCCAATATATTAAATTAATGAACAAATTCACAATCTCCATGCCAAGAACTTGTTGTGATCCATTCGAATAATATATACAGATGAAACATATGAAATTTCTGATTTATATTACGTCCATACATTTGGGAACCACTCCGCCATTTAATCTGTATTCCTAATGATAATTTGTCACATACTAATTCGCTAAAATTAGGAAATCGATCGACACATTTCCGAAATTATGATTATGAGAATGAAAGTGATATGAACGTAGGTCAGTCAGAGCTTTTCCACCTGTCACCCAGATGAAACGTAGGCAAAAAAATTATTTTGCACATCAAATAAAAAACAAATTGGTTATGAATTTGTCAGAAGTGAGAACATTGTCTTGAGAAAAAAAATATAAAGACTGGGAATGTATGAGAGAGCTTCAGAGAATGAATAGAATCATAAACTCTGTTAAAAGCTTTCTACGGAGAAGAGAGAGCATCGGAAATCTTTTATGAGACGATGCATCCCATGATTGTGTAGTTACTCATCCATCAATATCTATTTCAGTACAAGTTATATATCCTCAATATCAGAAATGAGCATTGTATTTAATGGGTGAACATGATACCTCTCTCTGTATATGGAGACGACTCAATCCATTTTATTTTCTGTCTCGTAACAAACTTTATTATTCCTGTCTGAAACGTTCATAAATTACATGCTGATGTAATCATTTATGTAATTAGAGTACTCGTCAAATTCTGGAAATAATTCAATAATCATAAATGTGAGAGCAAAAAATGTACGAAATCCAAAGGAACAAACGAAGTTCTTTTTCTTCGTATTTCAGTGACAAATTCAATTATGCGTTGATTCGTAAATATTCTCTCAGTTCGAATTAACTCAACGCGCAGAAATAACCATCGCAAACAAAACAATTAATGCTTCCATGTAATTCTGTTGCCCTTTTCCACACTCCATGAGCACTTGAATATTCTGAAAAAATTTCGCGTTCTTGTACTATTCTTTCTCTCTCTTTCGCTTTCTCTGTCATCGATTCAATGGCGTATTTGTATATAATCCGACTGGAATCCATGACACAGTTAAAATTAGTATTTTTCTTAAAAATCCTGAAAATCTACAATTTTTTTCGTACTAAACTTCACTTCATGGTTGTAATACAGTTGGAATGTGTCCATAATTACTACTTTTTTCACGACATCAAAGTTCATAACGCCAGTCAAAAATTAAATCAATATCAATGAATATTCATGATGATGCCTGGGAATGCGAGTCCAACTAATGGGAACTTGAAGACACATCTGAATTGCTATTCTTTTTTACAAGGCCAACTAATATCTTCTTACAAATAAACGTAAACACCAAACAACCGCCAATTTGACATTTGAACGGACATCCGTCCATTTATTTCTTCTCTTTCCTCTGACCTTTCAATTCATTGTTGTCAATAGCGAAAAAATAAATTCCATCATTACTATCCATATTTCCACCATTACCATTATAATTCGATGCTAAATGTTCAAGTCATCAGTATTCAAAAATATTCTCATTGATAATATAAGAAATACGACACGTGGGAACTGTGAATACTTATAAACAGTCAATTGACCATCGCGTTGTCCAATGATGCTCCTCAATCATGACCGATACCTTCTATCAAGTGTACAAATCGCCTATTGAACTTTCAGCAAATGGTCGTGAATTTCTGCAAATGACCATAACCTCATGTGTAATCGATATCACCATTCGAATAATACTGCGTTGCATTAGGATACATTTGATCCATAGTCGCGCACATATAATTAAATGTGAATTCAGATAACGTCCAAATGTACTGTAAAGATTGCAATGGGGTATTAAATATTTGTTTGAACATGAATAAATATATAGTTCAACGATGAATATAACCCCCAAATATCATTTGTATCACGGCGGCGACGCACGTTTCAGTGTTATACACAAGCACAACTCCCCTATGTATAAATATACGTGTCCAGGATTTGTATAGGGAGGCTATATCTCAATCATTTTGACACTATGTTTATAGATACACTTGATTTATAATTCATATATGTATATTCCGTCATCCCATTCCAATTCCAATACACTGTATAAATTTTTTATGTTACACCACGCATCATAAATTACAAAGTATACCGTTCAAATTTTGGCGCAAAAAATACAGAGGAAAAAAAGCTGATCCTTGGATATGAGCTTACCTTTTTTTGTTCATACTTCAGTATCTCTCTTTGACCTCTCTTTTTCCTCATTGTCGTAACTTCAATGAATCCTCTACAATTTGTGTAATGCAAGGATTCTATATGATTACCTAAAAGTATACACAAGTTTGAAGCAATAAAACTCGGCTCCATAAGGTTGAATTTCGATGAGAGTAACCACATACATTTCCATAAATAACAGAGATTCCATTTCCGTTTTTTGAATTGAAGGAGCAGAAAAAAAATGTGGAAAATGAACTTTTTATTCGGTCTCTCACAAATGGATATTTACATTCCCTCCATGTCTATGCCTATGTGGAATCTGATGAGACCTAGAGATAGCTCGGAAAACTATAAAATTTAGATATGAATATTTGACCTGGTTGTAAGAGGGTTTGAGACTTACATATTTGTGTCCTTGATATTTTTCAATTTTTTTTCCCTATTTCCCTCCAGCATCAAGTTAATTTACCTTTGATTAAAAAACTTGACTGGCAACAATCTTATATAGAATTCTATTTCTGTCTTTGTCAATTAGATGTTGAAAACAAAATTCCACTTCACTAATGTGCGTGTGTGTGTGTGTATACGATATGCGATTGGGAAATTCCAGTATCCCACTCTCTATATACTTCAGCTTTCAGAGTACCCTCATCAAAAAATATTTTGTGAGAACGTAGACCTTGTACAAAATGTTAATGTGATCCAAACTATTCTTGTTCACGTAAAACTCAATGGATTATTTTTTGAGTTTATTCACTAAATGGATTTTGTGGTGCATTTGATCGTATTGCCAGGAGATGATAAACATTCATGTCAACAAGTATATTGTCATTCAGTCATAAACGCATTGAACATCAATTCGATCGAATAGAATTGTCATGTGACCACCAAACTCATTTGATCCATACCTTCGAATATATTACTAAAGTTCCAAACCTTTGTAACATTGAATAATAAATGAGTATTTATAAATCTTGATGCTCAAACTGTAGGAATGAAGAATTCACCTTCTCAGTATCAATATTCACTGACCCTAGTGGATCAGAAAAATACAGTTCAATTCGCTGCCGTTCTCGTTCACCTTCAGAATGGTATGAAACACATAAATTGCCCGGAAAGACCAAAAAATTATTTCTGATATCAGAACGGTATTTGAAAGTTCACCATAACAAAAAACTTATGCAAACCATTGCATTCGATTAATGAATAACCAAGTGAAAAACGGTATGTTTTTTCATATGAAAACGTCAACATAGTTTGAATATAGTGCATTCGAATTTTTTGTGATGCAGAGGGCGTTTTTAAAAAATTCATGAATAAGCACAATCGATTTCACATATTTATTTTTATCGAATATCATAGAGGATCGATCACGATTATGGGAGCAATCGAACGCAGTTTATCAAATTGCATACACAAGATATCCAATCATAATTATTGACTGATTTTTATAACATCTATGGCCTTATCCCGATTCGATTATATAATGTTGAATTATTCGTGATTCAGCTATTTCTCCGTTCATTTATATGCATATATATTCATCCTACCTTTCCATATGCCGACACGTTGTGTTACGTTATTCTTCTGATCGGGAATGAATTAGCGAGAGAATTACTCAAGTGGACTAATGCACTTTCGACCCGATAACATCATGTTCTGGATTTCAAAACATTTATTTATCTAGCCATTGTTTTAAGAAATGCATAACAATATTGACTATAGTTTACAATCAATTTTGTGTAATTTTCTGTGTTCAAAAAGGTGTCTAATTAAAATGACTCTGCATCAATATAGAACATCTCAATGTTACCTTCCAAAGTATGTAATCGAATTACGCAATATCAGCATCTTTTTTATTCCTTGCACTGATAGAAGGATTTATTTGGAGGAAATAAATCAGTTCATTAAAGACTTTCCAAGATATTTTTTTGGGTGGAAGAAATATTTATTTACTATTAATAACATTTGGTGACAGTAAGTAAATCACTTCTTTGCTGAGAAAAAAATTCTTTAGCCTCAAAAAAGCTTTATTGTAGTCAAAAAAGTATTTGTTTCTCCCAAATAAGGTTTATTAATATTTAACAAATCATTTGTTCGTGATCATGGTG
>JABMBR010005683.1:0-14029 GCA_018881525.1 Meteorus sp. PSUC_FEM 10030008
AAAAATTACAGTGGTTTCGTAAATTTTCCCAAGTGACACGATGTCCCCGAGTTACCATCATATGAGGGTAATTTTTAAGAGTTTCTTCTCTCCGTGTATCAACGAACGTCCTGTGGTTTCTATTTTGCGTTGAAAAAATCTACATTCCTCCAAAACTTTTACTGTTGTCCATATATTGTTTGGTTTCGTATACTTTCCCGCGATTTGTTTCATCTCTCTACGATTTTACCCCATTGTATCAATAATATTGGATTCATATCAAAATAGTAGTTGGCAGCAATATTTCTTGTGGGTACAAAGGCATTTTGAATAATTCTGAGTGAAGCTGCCTCTACTTCAAATTATGAATTGTGCGACCGTGATCTCGTTCATTAATTATGTAGCATGAAATGTAAGTTAGAAAGATATATATTGTTAGAGAAAATATGTATAATAAAATGAAGTGCACATTGTGTTCTACGGTGAATGGATATTTACGGTGGAGCAGTGGAGACATTACTTCGAAACGTCCATTGACATCTATGTGATTGACATAATAAACAAAAGAATGTTGATAATAATTGGAATATCACGGCAGCGAATCCACAGGGGTGAGAGATACATTCATCAATAAAGTGTGGTTAGCACAGAATAAATGAACACCCGGTCATCAACTACATGTGGTCTCTACTGCCAATTGCTACAATATGTACACATGCACTATATTTTTCTCGGAGTGTAGTCACGTAACTGGTCGCTTTCTAGCGCGTTCGCCCAGCCAATTCTCATCACTCCACAATGTGAACATGCGAGACGAGCACATGCGGCCATCTACAACTTTTTTTATTCCAGTTGGAGATTCGAATTGAGCATGTGGATAGCGTACATCGAGTTGAATACATTTATGAATTGCCACATGGAATTTGTTTTCTTATGTTTAATTTTATGTTTTCTCTCATTATTGCATTCTGTTTGCAAAAGTTGATGTGCTCTATAGCATAATCGCACCTCATTCATCAGGCGAATATATCGGCGAATATATCGGGGATATCAGTGAATGAGTGAGCTGGTACATGGCAATTTATTATATAGGTAGAATGTCTATTTGTATATATAAATATTTGTATATAGAGACGCTGAGGAAAAAAATTAAATCATGTTACATATTTAGTACATTATTCACATGTTTACACATTCTTTTTTTATCGATATGCATAGATAGTGAAAAGTGTTTCTCCGACGCATGAGATTTCGCGTTTACCAATTAGAACAAATTAGGAAGAAAGTTCACCCAAGAGTGAGAGATTAACGTCAATGATGCAACGACTTTTAACATTCATCACATAACACTTGTTTGCGCACATTTAATTTTAAGAGTAAAAGTTCCAATTCCTTTCTCTTGCGTTTTATGTTGATTCGGTAGCGAAATGTAAATATGCATCTTCTAGAGATAATCTCTGGCACAATAACGCATGATGTCTAATGGCACATTGATTAGTCCATTAGACGCAGTTCATTTAATGAAATAAGATGGGTGATAATCACAAGTATATTCGTTGATATATGTGGCGATATTTTAATCGGAACAGGCTTGTGAAAATTTTCATAAAAAGTGGGGACAAAGTGAAATATCTGCACTTCAAAATTGATGGGGAAGCATGATTGAACGATTTTACAAAATTATGCGAGTAATTGCTCTCACTTCTAAATACCAGAGACACAAGTTTTCATCCCATTCCTCAGCAAAAATTTCGTATTACTGTTTGAGTTGCTCTCGTCCCCTCCCAGTATTCTATCGGCTCTCTCCCTCGTTTTCTCTCTTTTTCTCTCTCCACTTTCTTCCTAAACATACATACATGCATGGGAAATCCTGTCTATGCTTATGAGAATTGCTTGTTAGTCGCGCTGCGATGCCGGAAAATTCGCACACCGAAATAATAACATCACGGAGAATCATACCTGTGGTCTTGAGTTAAAGGAAATATGTGCAACCATGGGATACATTTGAAGATGTCGTTAACAATATCCTTCAGAAATATCCGTCGTAATCGACGCATGCAGCATTGCGTTTTCTGAAGAAACACATTCGTTCAGTCTAATGTTGATGGGAAAGTTGTGCAATTCACTTCCCATCTCCATTTGAACCACTAAGCTTTGACTCTCATCTAAATCAGTCCATCGGACGATTCAGTAGAAGAACTATGAATCCGGAGAACTTATATACAATAGAATGATGGACAATCCTATCTAATTTCATCAATAGATGTAGATACGCGAGTTTGAGTGCACGCGCGCATGTGAGCGTGAATGTGATTGAAAAGGTGAATAAACAGGATTCATATGAGGAAACACGGTTGTGAAAAAATCCACGCTATACATATGGAGCGCAAGTCATAAACATTTCGAACAATTACCAGCAACGATGCAACTGAATGTCAATACAGTAGAAAGAAAAAAACGTAATTGAATTGCAGTTTGAGTAGGAGTTTAAAAAATACATAAATATTAATATCGTGGCCAGTAGAATAATTGAATTTTCATATGTTCATGATTGTCATATGTAGCGGACTCTTGCTTTCTAAATTAATGAATAAATGTGTGCGTGTGTGCGTACTCGCGTGCATCGGACCAAAAAGCGACTGCGCCTCTATATACACGCACAGTATACTTTACAGTTTTATACTCATCATTATGTGCGAAAAAAATGGAAATTGCATTGGATGAATCTATACGAAGAAAAGTGAGTGAACTTGAGGAATGTTGTGGACATGTTATTGGGCAAATCATTCAACGATTACATCAATATTTAGTATGATCAATATGACTCGTGACAAAAGGTGAGATATCATAACGAGTAACGCGAGAGTGAATCATCGAGAATACTGATAACACAATAATCACCATGTACCACTCAAAAATCGGTCTCACACGCCAGATACCTGGATCATGCAGAACGGACGACAAGAACAGACATGTGTAAAGAATGTAGAAGACGAAGGGGCACTATACTCAATAATCTATATGTATGACAGTTGATGAGTATAGTGGTGTAATTTAACGTGGGTTAATTTGATCCGTCGCCCCAATGAAATTGAGGAGGAAAAGTTAGTGTGAATGGAAGTGTGGTGGCCAGGGAATGGTACCGTTGGGTTACGACTCATTCTCACCTTGTTTCTCTTGTTTTGATACGAACGATCGTAAGGTCATGGACGACTTTATCGGTATGACACAGTCGATTCGTACCCACGAACGTGCACACAACGTGGGTCGAACCTACTATATTGCCAAAGATATATCTGTATACGCATACTTGTCATGTAGTTAGGTACACCCCCGTGAAGAAAAGTAGATAAGAATCAAATCCATAATCCGTACCAGGAGTGAGCTTCCACCCAATGCCACATTCGCGCATGACCGCTCCCCTCCAAACATTATTCTGTAAATTTATCTCTGATTTGATCACGATACAGCAATTGCACAAAATGATGAACAACGAATCAACAACAAATTCGTTTGAATGAAATTTACATCGTTGCGCATTGACCACGTAATCAAAGAAAGAAATTGAAATTGTTATGAACTAATTAGTTGACGAATAAGATGTAAAAGAATTCTGTCTTGTGTGTGGTGACAATGCAAGAATGCAATGTGATAATTTCTACAATCATTCAGCTACTTATAGATACAGTCGTTGAGTATTATATGTGTAAGCGTATACAAGGCGTTGTTGACGGTAAACACTTCACGCGATCGGTACCCCAATACCTATAGTGAATCACGGCCTTATGTCTTCTTAACCGCTTGGACATTGCTCATGAATTCAGTATGTTTATTTGAATTTACACCGATGCTCTGTGTGTTCCAATTGAAATTGAATACTGGTATACGCTTGGCAGCAACAGGTACGCACTCTAGTGTTCAGAATGCTACCGACAAATGAATCCCGTAGACAAGGTGAATGAAAATAATGAAATCCTCCTCTAGCGCATTATTCCGAAGATAATAGCGTGAAAGGTACAGAATAGTGAAATTTCACCTATAAATTTGATTGCACTGTCCACATGGGAGAAATATCAACATATTGATATAAGAGTAATGGGAAACATATAGAAAACGTATGAGAAGTAAATGAATAAAAATGTAGAAATGAGTCATGTTTAGTGGGTAAACGCGCATGGTGTACTATCACATGAAACACTTCACATTCAGAACGTATAATATGTATTCATATATACACACGTGCATTTATACAGCGCGCCGTATGTTTGATGTACCGTAAGCACGTTGGAAATATATATGAAAATGCGCAGGATGGCGGCAAAGTGTAACACTCGGCTGATCTTGTCTTCATTGTGGATTTCATAGCATCAGTACAAACTCCGGTTCATCATAACGATACATTTTTTCGATTTCATTGCGCCAGCGAAAAGGGAATGAAAAAGCGCGATGTTATCGATGGAATAATCTTCCGCTCATAATTTTCACCATCTATCAATTGTATTTCGCTGTACATATGAGTATGGAATTATATTTTGATCAAATTATCGTGTATATCGCTAGATATATGGCAAATGTGAACTGACCGCAAGGCGATACCGTTACCAATTTTTTCTCCGACGCAGTCATACGCAAGCGGGGACTCACCGAACCTCACCGCATCAGCGGTTCTGCCTACTGTATGATATCCAGACAGGAAAAAGCGAAGCAGAAAGAAGGAGGGAGAAAGACAAGAACGTATATATGAACAGAGATCCGGAATGGGAGAGTGCGCATGAATGAATTTGGGTGAAAATCGTATGGTGCATTACAAATAGAAGAGTACATACAATCGAAGTCCCGGTGGGAGAAAGGAGGGTGAGTTCGAATATTATTTCAGGACGTAATCATAATGATATCGGATCTCGCCTAGAAGTTAAATTACCATCAATACCAGTTGCACCAATACAATTGCAATTCACATCAGTCACATACAGCGGAACTTGTCTTGGTTCGATGCTCATTCTCTCACCCCCTCCATTTTTACATGTTTACGATTGGAATATGATATATTACCAGCTGCATATAGACGGTGTCACAGCTTGAACAATCTTCAAATATTCAAATTTAGATACGATCAAGCTTTGCTAGGATCACTAAGACTTCTACCGAATGTTGCGATAGTTCCACAGACGATTTAAACAAAACTGGTAAAACTCTATGAGTTGAGTAATTTACATATCACTCAACAATCGCCTGTATAACTAGAAATTTCGCTTTACTCAATGTAAGAGTGTAGTGCTTTAGTAAAATCCATGCAATTGCCTGTTAATTATTGCGCCTTCGTCATTGACAAAATTGGTTACAGTTACTTCGTGAATCGTGTCAAAATCATACGAGTCCATAAGCGCCAGAGGATTAGTCGTGAATGGATAATGTGTCGATATTGATATGGTAATTCCCGCTCCAATCTTGGTTTCATTGTTACATCAAGATTATGAACATATAAAGCCATAGGTCCACCGATAATATGAACATTAATGACCGCGATGATGTACTTGGATTGATGGAAATGAACTCAAGAAAATTGGATGGTCTTATAGAAATGGAAAAATCGATCGATGGGTTCATCTTCGGTTCGTCTGTAGAGGGTGAATCTATGATAATGTTGATTACATCTATGGTTACTCGATAAGATGACTTGTATACCCAACTGAGAATCATTGGGAAAATTCGCTTTCATTGATTCATCAGAGTTTGTCATTTGGTCTCTTCGTATCTCATGATCCGGAATATATTTTGTGCGCGATTCTTAATCTCATAATCCGCCTGATGTGACTGCCAATATTTGGTAATCGTGATCAAATCCGTATTCGTTGAGTCATGTACATACGGGGAGATTTAGTTAGTTTAGCATTGATATATGAATCATAATAGAATACAATCGGAATGGAGGCGCACCTTTTTCCTGAAGCTCCTCAATATTGACTTGCTCATTACTCTGTCTCTCGAAGCAGTAAGAAAAGAGATTAGACCAAATTCTCTTCATCGATGAAAAACGTTTGATGATGAATGGAGACACACTCTATATCTCATGATTCCGTAAAATTACTTGAAATGCTGACACTAAATTGCTATGGTACTGAATTTTGATTATAGTTGTTAAACAATACGCTACGCAATTGAAATGTTGTCAACTGACGTGGATAGACTCATCTTCAATAAAATCAATGCAAATATGATACATTTGATATGAGGAACGAAGGAGACAATTTCGAACAACGATGTAGGCTCAACATAATAATTTCAGAAGTAATTAACTTTAGAGGATTTTAGAAAAGGTGAACGCACCTCCTTTCAGGACTATTATTATCCGTAGCATGTTCCTGCATGACATGATGGGATAATTTGTATTCATTGAAATTTGTGCTGAACACAGAGTGAAAAAACTCAACATCAGTTCGAAACAAAACTAGAACAAATGCTTCTTAGATGAAACGAGGGAAAGAAAGAAAAATGACTTGGAAGGTCGTGAAGGTGCGTTAACTTTCTAATCATAAAATCAAATAGATTGATCGAGGTCATACTCACCGGATATGCATATGAAGAGCAAGGTACGTAAAATTCTCTGCTCATAATAATTTGGGGGGAGAAACCACAGAGAAAGGAAAGTGAATCAACATATATGTGAGAAGTTTGGCAAAATCTCCCAGCTGACAGATGCTGATACGTGTATGTTTTTGATGTGATTGTGTTGGTGGAAAGTGTCAAAATGCCGGTGGTGCCATCTCGCGATATTTGTAAGGCCGTCAGGCTGTCACGCGGACGTATTTTCGTCGCTTCGTGAACGACATCATTTGATGTCTTGAATCGTAATGCACAACTTTTTTTCACACACTTATTGTCATTCTCAATATCGTGAATATCCTCTCGGCACTGTCATAACACATTGATGAAATACATTTCGGCAACGCTGTTAAAACACTTGATAAATGACACTCACAGTCAACCGATCTTATCTCATTTGAGTAATGAAACATTAATTTTGTGTACACAATATATCACCTATCTATTAACTTGAAACTATTCAATGTACATTTATTGTTATAGGAGTTGTGTGAAAACAGACAGAGTTTACGATCTGGCGTATAACTTATTCAATTAAACTAATTAAATATCAGAGTTGTCAGGTTTGAAGAAAATTAAGACATGATACACTTGATGCAAAATAAAAATATCATCGTTGAAGCAATACGGCGCGATCGGTACGCCATTTTCACTCTGCCCTGGAATACACCTGAGTCATACGACCTCGTATAAATTTACACCACACTCACGTTTGATGGCCAAAAGACTACTGCCCACTAATATACCATCATATACCGTATACCATAGACTGTGCAGTCCAGACCAATTCAGCCCGTCAACTCATTCAATACGATTGTTGCGTTGATTATTCGTTCGTTGTGTACGCGCCTGCGAGTACGTCGCTGACGCTGTTCAAACTGACGGTTAGACTTTTCACTACATATGCTCATAGCAATTCACGATCGGTAAAGTAGATTATACCACACTAGATAATTATAGACATATATTAATGCGGGAGTACATGGCCAACGCAAAGCGTCATTTTTTCAAAAAAATGTCAAACCATCATTTTTCTGTTCATTTATTCATTGTCAATTCTCACACGACAATAGGTAATGGAGCTTCAGGAAGAATTAATTTTTTCTCTTCATTTCTCATCATCCCTAGCCATATTGTACAAATTCTGACCCTCAGTTTTGTTCTACCTCATGAGGGGACATTCTTTCCGTCACATTCTTTTCCATAGGAATTGCTGGTGATTGGAATCAAAATTAATATGAAATTGAATCTATAAATACGTGTATTATTGTGACTGGCTCGTAACGATGTCATATGCCATTTTTCTTTTGTGTCTTCATATGAGTGTCACACTGACAATTCTGATGACAATTAAAGGGACTTGAGCCATTATTACGGCGACGTTTGACGTTCGGCGATCGAGTCGTGTGCTTAGTAATTTTTGGTTCAATAGCTATATTACTCGGTATCATGATTTCATCCCAAGGTATTTCAATATCGTCCTTGGAGCATTTTTCGGGTTCATGAAATGGTGTTATTTCTCCCGGCCGCTCGAATGCTAAATCACCCCACGGAATTTCTACTGATGAGTCACAAATTGACGAAAGCGTTGTCGCTTGTGCACATCGCGCATCAACTACGTCTGTAATAACAAGATCATCCCAAGGAAGTTCCATCGTTCTCTCGAAATTTCTTGGCTCAGAATCAATGGTTAAAAGTTTATCATGTGAACGTATCGGAAATATTTCACCATCTGCTTTCAACGGTACTGCAACTTCTTGACGAATCTTCATCCCTGTCCTCGGTAAAGCAATTTCTTTCCATGGCAATTCAATCTTTGAATCACACACAGTAGACGGTTCACAATATTCATTTTGAAGTGATATCATATATGGCTCGTAATGAATTTCATCCTCTAGTTTATGAACCAGTACCTCACGTTTCTTTTCACATTTTTTGCGTTGGTTTTTTATTGTAGCTGATAAGGATATTCCATCATAACTCCCATGATATTGAGCTTGGGATAGACTAGATTTTCGCGGCTTCCCAATTACGTAATACATTTTCCAATCATTTATTCTGTGGTCAGTTACGTTTTCACTCCCAGCGCATCATGTAAGAGGATTCTTATGGGTCAACTCATCAGAGCTGTTGCCAATTTCCTAACCTAGTACGAATCCAATTTAAATGGTTGTGCATTGTAGATTCGTCTGCGCGCCAAACATTTCAACTCCGTATCGAAGTTTCTTCTCATGTTCGCCATCTACTGGTCATTATCATTATGAATCGGAATATTTTCGCTGTTTGTCGGTAAGAGGAAAGCCATGAATGAAACACACTTCGAGACACCATCACGCTTCTGAGTTCAAGGTTTATTGGAGAAGAAAGGAAAAATGTCACTAAACAGCAATCATTATTGAAGAAATTGAGGTGGGATAAATTTTTGTATCGACCATACAAAAGATTCAACATTTATATGATTTCGCAGAAATAATTAACGAATAGTGAATTTGGATTAATTTTTAATTTGTACACAGTGTTCAATTTGGACCACGTAGTTGAACGACGTTTAGAAGGCAGCCATCTTGCTATCCCTAATCAAAGATCTTTGGCTAGCGGGTTTCGTTGTCTGGTTTTCAGCCAGTTAATATCAACACATATTTCATCAGATGGCTTTAAAACGAATTAATAAGGTATGTTGGAGTTGTACGGTTATGATTAAGTATAAGCTTCACCGAGATGATTGTGTGATGTCCACTTAATTCGGCTGAACGCCCTTTACGATTCTGCAGTGAAGGCAATGTGAGCTCGGACATTGAAAAATCATGTTAGCTTTTATACAAGTCTTTTTGCCGCACATTGTCTTGATAGTGCTATGAACCATTCAGCAGTTGTTTCACATTCGCTTTTAACATTCTTGGTATTGTGTGAAATTAATAGAATTCACATTGTTGGATGTAGCTCCAGTGCAAATTTCTAAGATGACAGTGAAACTTGCAAAAAGAAAAAAAGGATGGAAAAAAATTTGGACTGACTAGCTGATAAATTGCCGGAAGTAACGTAAAACCGTGCGTTATATATATGTATATATACATATATTATATACATACATATATGAATGTGCATACATGCATATATGTGTACATATATAAAGGTATATATATGTATATATACATATAGGTATATTTATACATATGGGGGAGGGGGGTGTCTATAGATAACTCTGGAATTATTGGAAGTATATGAGTGATCTTATAAACTCCATGTTTGGCTGTTGATTATAATTCTTTTTTTCCCTCACCATAATTCAGGCATAGCTGCTAATTCAGGTAAACCCTCATCAAACATATTGAATAAACTTCGGGGTTAGGGTTACTCACTTCACAGGGTTAGATTTAGTTTAGTTTTACGTCAATTTCGTCCATATGCATTGTCTTGGAATTATTGTTGAATGCCAATTGTATCTCATCTGTATTATGTTGATTATAACATGGAACATATAATGCAGAGTAAAATTTGTTCATTTGCATTGTCGAATGATTGTTGCAGGAACTTCAAGATCTTGGAAGGGATCCACCTGCACAATGCTCAGCTGGCCCCGTAGGAGATGATCGTAAGTTTTGATTGAATAATCGAAAAGGAAAGCAATTATTTTCAGTTCTTGGAGAAATTTTTGTACTCGTTTGTCCCTCACCAGACTGCTTAGACAGTATTGAATAGCCATGTTCATTGATTTTGTCTCAGCTTAATGCCGCAATCATATCTGACAATCTTTCAATCTTTATCTTGGTTGTTTCAGTATTCCATTGGCAGGCGACTATAATGGGACCGGTATGCAATTTTGAAATATGGTTTTTTCGAATAATACTTCCAACGATTAAATATCATTGAACTAATTTTTCTGCTCTCAGCCTGACAGTCCATACCAGGGTGGCGTATTTTTCCTTACAATTCATTTTCCCACAGATTATCCATTCAAACCACCCAAGGTATGTTGAAAAAATATGTTTAACCCCCGTGCATCTGAGATTATAAATTCTTGTTCTTTGGACTGAAGACTTTATTTTATCGATTTTTACTCCAGGTGGCATTTACGACAAGAATCTATCACCCCAATATAAACAGTAATGGAAGTATTTGCTTGGATATATTGAGATCACAATGGTCTCCAGCGCTCACCATTTCAAAAGGTATACGAATTGCCAGAATTTACTTCTCATATGCTGTGATGATTGTCAGAAATGTTCACTGATTGTATCATCATCTATGAATGGTGTAAAATATCAGATTTCCTGTTTGCAGTGTTACTTTCAATATGCTCTCTGCTTTGTGATCCAAACCCCGACGATCCGTTGGTGCCGGAAATAGCAAGGATATACAAAACTGATAGAGAGAAGTACAACGAATTGGCACGTGAATGGACGCGCAAGTATGCCATGTGATGCGCCAATCTCCGTTGACTCCAAAACATCAAAATAAACGAAAACAAAAAAAATGAGAAACGCCACTAACGAGAGAAGCCTCAGCCCAAACGCCACCTTAACGTTTAGCACCGATTTTTCAACATATTAATGGCTTGTCTGTTCATGAAAAAAACCACCGCAATCAAGGCCCCCGAAGAGCGAGCAGGCCAACCGTGATTTAAGAAATGGAAGAAAAAAACATCAACACAATGTCCTCGAAGAATTTCCGTTTAATTGGGATGGCTGCGAGTGATTTTTTTTAATTTTCCATTCGGTCAATTACATTTTATTTTTAAGACGGCGATATTAAGGCAACACAGGCGATTTTTAAAGTGGTTATACACAAACACACTCATACACAACATTGTGCAACTAAATCAAGTAAAAAAAAGATAAGAAAGAAAAAATGAAATAATGTCCGCTTTGATTTTCAATGAAACAATAAAATGAGAATTCAATAAAAAGTATTAATTCAGCTCGAATTAAATGTTCAAAATGCATAGGGGAGGAAGTAGGATTTGTATTCGAACTCAATAGTTCAATTTTCGATGATTGCGCTTGAGAATGATTGTAAAATTGTTTACCTACTTTCGCAGCAGAGTTACGAAAAGAAAAGAAAACTGAAGACCACTGAATGTTTGCCCGTCCCTCCGAAACAATGCGGTCATTCTTTTTTTTTTTTTTTTTTTTTTGTAAGACTGGGCTCTATATAAATACTTGTGAAACTACAGCAATGTCATTTTGTTTTGATTATTGAAAATCCTTACCTGTTTTATAACAGTAGAAGAAACTTAATAAAATTAATAAAATAATTCATTCGGTATAATTAATGATTGATTAGTGGCGCAGTATTGGGGTGTGTAAATTCGATTCAACTGTTAATCAATTGTAACCATGGTTGATTGGAAAATTTCGCGGCAATGGCACATTGGCGTCATTACAACATGAAATTAGCCGTTATTATTGTTTGTAGTCTATTGGACTATAGATTAATAACTATTTGCACTTGTGATCATCATATCAATTGTTACTGTCATAAAAATTTTCATCAGTAGAAACAACGAGCTTGTGCAGTCAAATACCAATATTGTGCGTCAATGATTTGTCACTTGTCCAGCTAATTAATCGCTCTCATTTCAATGTTCCACTGTCTTTTTGTACGAACATTTTTTTTTTCATTCTTTCTAATCCATATTCTTATTCCATTATTTCGTCAAGTGGCCTCTGATTGTTTTGTTGCGATGCCTTGTGCAAATGAAGTCCCCACATTGTTCTCATCCACAATAAACCAAAAGGCACTATTTGTTTTCTCGAACATATGAACGTAACACCTGGTTACTATCAATATTCTTGTGAAGTGTGTTAACGAATCCCCAACATTTTCCATGATCCCTAATGAAATAAAAAAAAAACGGAGTTACAAAAACAAATGTTTCTTTTGTTTTATTGTGGCCGTAAAAATTATTCAAAGCGCTCAATTCATCAGTACAGGTTTTATTATGTATGCATTAGTATTATACTTGTTGGGCGTTGGGGGTGAAGCAAAAATTCCTACGCCAATTCAGAGTTTTTGCAATTGAGCAGATATATCGATTTTGTGGGATAGATTACACACCGATCCTACTATGCAAACGATGGTCTCCATTAATTGCATCCGCAAAAAGAGAAGGAACAAAATGAGTGGGAATGTGACTAATTCAATCGTGATGCGCCGCGATTATTGATCACTTAATTAGTAGTTAAGATTAATTTACAGAATTATGAAAGACAAAAACAATGAACTCGAACTTGTATATGTATCCGGAAAGCAACCAAATTTCTTCTCGTGTCTGGTAATACGTTATTTAGGATACTGAAACATTTTAATGATTCGATGATGCATAATAATTTGATTTGGAAACATTGTTCATATAAACAACAGAGAACTGATTCTTCTTCTAGAAATCACAAAATGAACAAATAAACCATCATCATACTGAATGAAAGATATGGCGCGGCACCATAGGTAATTAAAAACAGATAACATCGATAATAAATGAGAGTAGTGAACAAATAATGATACAGTTAAAAAAATTCACTCCAACATTGTTCAAGAGTATTGGTGAAAGGGACAAAAAAATGTGGTTCATATGTAATTTATTATAATTTCCAATGCGATTATGAACATTTTTAATAACTTATCTTGTGTACATTTTAGCATTAGCCCTTTATATAATAAAGTCCACATAACGATAATTGAGCGAGGAAGGATTCCAATGTCTACCACCCATGTAAATTATAGAATACTTAAGTATACACATTTGATTGATGTGAAAATCCGAATATAGATTTCCCCCAACGGAACTGTATATTGTGATTGTGGTGACTACTCGAAGATTCATAAAAAACATTGAACGAATATTTTTTCAGGATCAACGAGAGTGCTATGGCGGTGATGCAATATGTAAATGATTCTGACGTCCAATACCTCCATTTCGTGTTATCGATGAATGCCCCTTCCCGGATAATTTCCTTTGCAAATTAGCTGAGCATAAGTGCTGGGGGAGGGGTGGTAATCAACCATGAGCACCGCGTACTTCTTCCGTACATTACTATGGTGACCAGTAGTCCGTTGGCGTTGTTCGGACATCGTGGACTTGTCTCTTTCGAGCTACATCGTTGGTTCGTATAAGTTTATCATTACAACTGTCATCATGAAGTGTCGACGCATTGGATTCACTTCATGAGATTATGGCTATAACGCGGAATACATCTCATATTTACAGCGAATAAAGAATTTTCATTCACATTTTGAGATAGAACGATATAAACGTTTGATGCATAAATGTAAGCAAATGATTCGAATAATCAATTCTCATAGTCACATTTTTCTTAAACGTGCGTGTATTGCTCATAATAAACACAAGTCCCTACAAAAAGTTTTATAAGTTAGGGATTAGAAGTTGCTCAGATCATCAGTTGCTCTAAGAAGTTGTATTATTTCGCCAAGACTCGTATATATATAA
>JABMBR010005684.1:0-66045 GCA_018881525.1 Meteorus sp. PSUC_FEM 10030008
AACTTGATGTGAACAGTCTCGAACTTAAAAATATATATACACTTATGTTGATATTCGTAATTCATAAATTTATAAATCCCATCCACATAGATAAAAAAATAAAAATCAGAACAAAAACAATTTCGCGTTCGATTAAACTCTTGCGCGACGTCAATTATAAAAAATAAACTTCACATTTTTTATAAAACAAAACAATGTCTGTTTTCCCATTCCATCGTGCCCTAATGATGTCTGATAATTTTTCTTATTTGAATTTTCACACTATCCCGTACATTAAAAAATCATGTAACAGCAGATTTGTATATAATAACTGTGCGTGCTCTGGGATACGTTGGTGTAATGAGCGCCTTTTTTGTTAGTGATTTATATCACGAATAAATACCCATATTTTTGATTTCAAATTACGCTAACGGAAACTGTAACAATGCTATCATTTGAAGTTCGATGATTAACATAATTTCGTATGAGAATCAAAGGATTTAAGTGAGAGTTACGATGGGAAAAACATTAATGGTTTTCACCAATGTCACACTTGTATCACTCACTGACAATGAAACCCAGCATTATAATTGAAATTAGAAGAACTATTTTCGGATTATTTTTGTTCAACGTGTTATTTGCCATGAATGTAATACGTCATGCTGAAAGATCTAATCCAGATCATCGAATTAGATTTCGCAGATAAGATAATATTAACTTCGCATAATAATTTCACTCATTCCAATTATCAATATGAGAATTCAATTGTACACTTGTTCAAAGCATTGTCCTCTGTTGTTGCTTCACGAAGAAACACTTTTTTCCCCATATGGGAGTATTTTATTCACCACAAGCATTCTTACCTGTCCATTGTCCCGTTGGACTTAATATATTCCCTCATGTAGTCGTAGAAAATCATTCACGCTGAGACTCCACTATATGACGCTTAATTTCATGCAATGATGAGAAGTTGATGTATATCTCGCCGGTGTATAGCAAAATTTGTCTGGTGGGTTGCAGCCTCGAACCAAATTTGATTCACATTGATGACAATGCAACGAAAGGTGTTGGTAAAAATTACTTCAAATCTAGTCATATGGACGTTGATTTTCAACATCACGGAAGCATTCAACGCGACAGGTAAATATGTATTAATATATCAGCTCCTCAATACTATGGAAGAATGTTCAATTTTCTATATTTCTCGGAAAATGATTGCAACTGAATAGAGAATAGTTGATATTGAGAGAAATGAATACTGGAAGTTTGTCTTAACGTAACATAAAGATTGTCGTTAAGCACATTGCTTAAAGTCATGATACGTAGTATTATGGGGTACCGAGTGTTCCAGCATATAGGATTTCCTCAACTTTTCCTATGTAGAATCTCATATGGGTACAAATAGCAACGAATCGTATTTTCTCTTGTTGCATAGTACGCCACGGGAGAAGTAGTGATGATGATGATGATTTGGATCCCAACATTTTGTATGTGAAGTTCTATCATAAAGGACAAATCCAGTTGACAGTTCTCAAAGAAGTAACAGATACTACTTTGGCGAGTGAAATGTTACAAATGCGACACATCCAAAACAATTTTACAGTCTCTGATGAATATGTAAATATCACAACTTATTCCAAGGATTATCATTGTGAATCGAATAACGCACACATAAAATTGAAAACACTTCACATTATTTTATAGAAACTTTTCGGGAATTTTCTGGATGCACCAATATTTTATCATGGTGATAGTTTTTCTGCTCTCACATATTTTCCTCGCACACGAACATTGGTAAGGATCATCAGGATGAAGATTGCTCTACATGGAATTACAACCTTTTTTCTGCATTCTAGCATGGAGTGCTCGATCAGAAATTTTCCGTAAAGAACTTACCATTGGTCAGCGCTGATGATCCCGATGAGGCGAGTGCTTTCATACACGAAATATCAGACGGATTGAGTGGATTTATGGTTCCAGAGTGTCTACTTGAATCACCACGACATGATCGTGTGAAGAGAATGGTCAATAAACGCAAACATGACGACGACTCAGGTTGTCCACCAGAGAAAAGTGAGATGAACTTAATGTAATGTTTTGTGATCCTCCAGGCAACCGAACTTATACAAATTTCAATTACTATCTGTAGAAAGAAAGATCGTAGTGCCAAAGAAGATTTTGTATCCAGAGATATTTCTGATTATCGATGTGACTGCAGATATGATAGAGTGTGTATGAACAATATGATAAGTTTTGAACCAGAATAATAGCCATCTTGTCATATATTAGTGTCACTTAGTACGATCAAGAAATATAAGAGCATGTTTGGTTCTTTATCACATTATAGTTCCGACAACAGCAATAAGTTCGAAAAAGCCATAATGTATGTATTATCGTATTGGAATACAGTCGATATGCTGTTTCGAACCGTGAAAAATGTCGACATAAGGATTAACATTGCAGGCATTTTAATCGGCCAGGTCAGATATTCCAACTATTCTTGCTGTTTGATCCTGGGAAATCAGTTTTAATTATAAAAAATTTTTCTTCAAGAGTGAGGACATTTCCGAGGCTGTGGTAACTAAAGATCATATTCTTCTACATAAAGGAAAACAATTCTTTTGGAGTTCCAGAACTCTCGATGATTTGGGATCATATTTTTTCCACAACGACATGATCAAACGTGATTCCTATGACTTCTTAGTTTGGATGACAAGGTATAAATAATTCAGTATAACCATTCTAGGGATTCGATATACATTGAATGTAATCATGAATAAATCTTTCAGTAACACATTAATTGACGATGATGTTTATCATGGGACGAACAACGAGTTGAGAAATATCTGTAAAGGTATTTATCAATAGCTCGTGGGCGCTTTTTGTATCCTACTTAGGAATGGTCTTGAATACTCAAGATTCTTGTGATGTATATTGGGTTATTACGTTTTGTCATGACTTCCAATCTGGAATCCCTCGTAATACTCAGCATAAACTCAATATCTCCAGAGACTGTTCTTCTGAAGATTTTCTTCGCAAAATTGGCTTTTTCGGAATGAGTGTCAAATGAATTGACAAATAACAATCGATTCAGATCATCGCTTCGGAGGAGTCAGAATAAATTACAGAAACTACGGAAATATGATTCTATCCTTTTGGTGCTTATTTCCGTGGTACCGACCCTTTATATATTTTTCTACAAAACGTGAATAAATAGGATGGTACCATCATAATACACTCAATAAAACTTTGAAGATGAATTGAAAACAGCACATGTAAATGATGAATACATTTGAAAAGAAAGTAATTCGCGACTACTAACTTCTTTGCAGAGTATATCGCAGTTGCAGAGCCAGGTGATTGTGGAGGTATGCATGAAAAAGAACGACGCGATAGAAAAAGATCCAATCGTGCTATCGTTATGTACGATAACGACTATTCCCAATTTCACGTTGCCGCGCAGGGACTCGCCAAATTGTAATGTCAAGATTCAGTGTTGCATGTGGAAATGTGTTCATATTTGATATCAAATTCGGAATTAAATATTCAAGTAATATGAACAAAATTTCAGGATGTTCGTTGTCACTGATGACTTCGAAATAAAAGAAGGACAGCACCATTCTCATTGTTTACCAACTAATCGAATGACACATTCTAGTGGTATCATGGACCCCTTAAATCAAAAGTTTGAAGGATACCTCTTGTGGAGTTTTTGTTCTGAAGTTTACATCGATCGTTATTCGAGGTAGTTCACGGAAGTTTGCACATTTTTTCGCCTATAGTGCATTGAAAATCGTCTGTATTTTCTTGCGATTTTCATACTTATAGAACACCATCATCTTGTTGCCTTCTCAATTATCCATCTCGGACAATGGGTGTTCCAGAATCCCCGAAACGTTTGAGCATAACACAGCAATGTAAATGTTACGGCATGCGAAGATATCCAAAAAGGGTACGTAGTACTGAATTCCCCAACAAGACCTTCAGAGTTATTGGAAAAGGAATGCAGAAATGAATTGTGGAAATCGAACACTGATAATTTGTTTAATTGTATTTGTTGTAGTTTTATGCACGAGATATTTGCGACAGAAATTTAGTCTGCAAGAATGTAGACGGCGTCCCGACGCGGGTAGGAAAACCTTTAGACGGGTCACCATGCACACCGAAGGGCAAACGACGTGTCAGCTTTTGCAATCACAATGACTGTCTATAATAATTATTCATTGAGACAACACCTCATTAGACTTCTAGAAGCCATCGAAGTTTTATATTACATATGTAACCTGCGATACGTTGGTGCTATTATTTTGCTGTTGTGTAAGATGATTCTCAATATACATCTCGCGTTTTATCGATATCAGGATGACTACATTATTAATATTCCCAAAACAAGATTGCATGTTTTCTCCGGATAGACAAACATCATTCCATGTAGCTCTTCAAATCGAACTGATTATCGCATCGGTTCTCCATGTAGGAGATTTGAGACATCTATGCCGACTTAATTTATGTGAACATGAATTTTTTATGAAAGGATAATGAAAATTATACTTATTTCTCTACAATAAGTATCCAATGAATAAAGTCCGTGCAAGCTTGTCATACCTCAAAACTACATAAGTTTTTGTATTTTCACAATATATTCATACAAAGATTAATTATTCCGATGTATGGCAATTACTGTTGGCCGCTATCGCTGCCATCATTGTGCGCAATATCTGTTCCTACTCACCCCTCTGGAGATTATAAGGCTGTGAGGATCATTGAAGTCGCCAATATAGAAAATATTTGCCCTCTATTCGGTTTTGTGGACATTATGATTGACCTTCGACTTTATTCTGCATGACCACTTCTGGACATTTCCAACTGTATTCGGCGAAGTGCTCGCCTTACCTTTCTGTCCTGGGTTAAATATATAATCACACGTCAGAGATTTTCGATGCTAATGTTTTTGAATTTCACTGACTATTCAATCAATTGTGATGTGGTGGTAATGTTGGTGATGTAGTTTGTTATTTTTTTTTGTAGAGACGTGATAATAAAGGTTTCTACGTGTCTGTGACCCTTCAGAGGATGAATATTATCGCGATTATTCTTACCGATGCCACTGACTGAAGACTTATTGACATCAAGCTTCAAAAGTCACCGCAATGTTGGGAGACGCCACGTGTACTTCTGAATAGGGCTGAGTCTTAACCTCAAAAAAGTGATAATACGTACTGCGCATCTCTCATGCGCGTATGTCCAAAGCGTATTGTACATACGTGGAACTGAACGCGAATACACAATTAGAATTCAACTGCAGCTGTCGTTAGCTACATAATCAATTTTTCATATTTGTACATGTTCAATACATGTTCAAACGTCCAAAACACAAAATGTGTTTCTGACACTAGAGCAGAGCAATATCGTGTATGTAAATATCCTACAGGAATTGTTGTTTGTGTACTTCACATCCCTTGTGTGTCAAACATCAGGTACTAGATGATCATCATAACTTCAGTATGAATAAATTAAAAGGTCCAATTTTTCAACAGGTATACGTCTGTGGTCGTTGATATTGAATCATTATCATGACATTGTAATCTATCATGATGAGTGATTCATCACGGAGAATGAACAATCCACTGTTGACCGCAGCAGGCCAAGGATTTTCATTTGATGATCATGGTGGGACGACTTTGTTGATGCCACTAGCTCAACCACCACCATGCGATCCGATACCTACTGTAGAAGACAGTGAGTATAACCGAAAGCAGGCATCAGATTACTATTGTGTAAGATGCCGATATGCGATTAGATGATTCATCGAGCATTGATCTGTATTCACACCTCATATATTCACCCGTGTATGACAAAATATAGCAGGGTTGGACACCGGATTTTAACAATAGTCTAAGGAGAATAGAATTGATGAATAGCGGTGAAAATAATAGTAATTATTGAACAAGAAATTAGCTCGATAATATTTCACGAGATTATTATGGAATGAAGATACGAGTCTGTTATTGATAAGGAATACGAATCGTGCAAATTTGGCTGCAGGGAAGGGGAGTGAGTGAAAGTAGAATGACGTCAGAAATAACTGTTTATTATGAGTTGATTTTTTTTTCGTGAATTACAAGAATTGCGAGTTGAATGATATGTATAATGAAAACTTTAGTGAATATATAGACGATGAAGTGCCCGCAAAATTTTCTTAGAAAGTCGTTCTTTCAACACGCGGTGTTGATCGCGATCCATAACGTTGTGTGAATGTAATATCTTTACTCTTTCGTTTCTTTACACAGTAAATACAAAGGATGATGATGAGGATGATGATGAGTAGAAGAAATAAGGCGCCAATAATTATTGCAGCAATTTCACCCACTGTTAAATTGTCCCAGGCTATAAAATTTATCATCAAATTATTTATCCATCTTGATTAATCAATGAGTTTTTGTGGCATATACAATCTTACCAGTCACGTCTATTTCTCGTGTGTGCGAATTTCCTACTACATCGATAGCAGTGATACGTACAGTTGTGTAACAACATGACGATCGATATTGTAAAATAACGGAACCTCTCGTGCCTGCGATGAAATCTGTTTTTGGTTGAACACCTCCAGGCTGTGATACCACGTTCTTCACACCTGATTCATCGTCAGTCACTGTTATCTCTGTGCTCCACTCACTGCCATCACAATGTTCTGGATCCAATTTGCCCGCGCAGTTATTATTGAAAGAATAATCAATTTTGGGCTTCGTGTAATCAGCAACCTGCGCATAAGAAAGAGGATTGCATGCACGATATCGCACCATTCATAGATCAACAACTGTTGAAGACAAAGTCATTGAAAATGGCACCTATTTCATAGTAACCGAAATTGCTCTCCTTTTTTCCTCAAGCTCGACTTACCATTATATTCGGACCTTGAACATATACGAATGCTGATTTCATCACATCTTCAAAATTAGATTCGTGTTCAACATGAAGTGTAACGGTATTCACAATTTCATCATTCACATTCGGAACTTGAATGTAAATCGCAATTTTGAAAATTTCATCCGGTCTTATCCATCCGAAAGATGGTGTTACAGTTACCAGTCGAAATTGTGAGGAGGATCCTCTAAACGTACAGAGAATGACGGTCGGTAGGTAATTTTTTATAGTGAAGATAATTGGCTGAATCGTATTCGGTGGTACAATCAATGCAGTTTCTGGTGCAAGATCCACAACTAAAGTTCTTATTTTACTCCTTAATCCATTTGTTTCTTGCGTCAATTCAGCTAACATATCATGTTCTTCTTTCATTACCATCCCGTTGGTAACTATGCGAGCGGATTTACTCATTGTGCTCATACGATTTCTGTTAACTTCGATGGTATTTTTTCTTTCGTCAGTATTCTTTCTAGATTTCTCTGAAAAATAATTGTAAACATGATACAAATATGAGAACAATACATTTCATATGTTTGTAATGAGTTATAAATACAAAAACACTTCGCGATAACGTTCATGTTTATCGGAAAAGTTAGAGATCATTGATGAATGAGTGAAAAGGAGGAAGATAGTGGGAATTTGAAAAGAGACACGTGGGAATCACGCGTCTCGATCAAAGGGCATTTTATTATGTATTTCTTGCACAATCGTGCAAAGATTCTGCGCAGACTCAAATAGTCAGCGCCTGGTAGAGATCAATTTGCAGTAGATTTTCGTATTGAATAGATATGCAGATGTATTCAGTTGCAACGCTTTTGCATTTTTGGAAAGTTTGGAAAATTAGGAAATAATGTAAGTGAGAAAGTAGAAAATATATCGGCGATTTCATTAAAATTCAGAATTCACCATTCAAATCATAAAGCAACTCATAATTCTCTCCTATCATGTGAACTTGAATTCCCAGGTGAGTTGACTGTTTTCAGCGTCATTATTGATGCAATATTTCCTGTTTCAATTATATTTAGATAAACATAATTTGAGTCGATTGAATTTGTTATTTCACCTGTACTAAGTTTAATTCGCCATCTACCAATTGGGGGGTACATCACCATTATAGATACGTTGTTTGTGGCAGCATTACGCATTAGCAATAGTTCAAGGACATCACGGTTTTCCGGGTCTCTCGAGTCTGTTTTCAATTAATTAAATATAATGAGTCACAGCTACAATATTTTATGAAAACACACATGCTGAATATGTATAAACTCGTCTGAAACGGTCTGATTTTCTTTTGTATTCCATTTGTAATAACAAACCTAGAGGTATTTCCAGGAGAAGCGACGTAAACGAATTACTCTGTTCGATCGTGAGTCTGAGTTCTTCCGTTCCATGTTCAACGATGAATAATTTCTCATTGTTTATTTCGGAAGCGTGTATGATTTCTGACTGTTGAGTCTACGATAAGTATGATAGTTTATATCATCAATATTCATTGTTGCTATATTTTAACATGTTTATGTTTAGTTGCTCACGTGATTGTTGATTGTTGTGGTTAATGTAGAGTTCTCACACTCTGTGTTCTCATAGAACATAGTTTTCGTGGATTTCTTAATGTCATGAGAATCATAGCGCAATTCCATGGGTTCATCTTGGTTATGGAAGAAGTCCATTAGTTTTGCTCGTTACGTATCATCAATTATATCTATTATAAAAATTGCAACCTTACCATAGAATACCTGCAATGTATCTTGGTCAGTATTCCATAGAATGAACGCACTTTCAATAGCTTGGTCATCCGGAGGTTCAATGTAGTACCTTTAAATCATGTTATGGTCATTTAATCGATATTGTTACACACGGAAATACAGAACTACAATACAAAGACTTGTCACACCTTGAACACTCACTATTGGCTGGAAAAAACGTTCGTTCTGATTCATTGTTATAATCGCGAAATGACTGGTTTTGGACGACAAATTCTGAAATGTCGTCCAGTTGAAAATTAAGTGAAGTTGTAGTTATAATATCAGTGGCACATATTATGAAGACACTCAATAGTACTCTAGACATTGTTTCATCTGTTATCGTTGAGGATTCGTAAAAAAAAGTGACTAGAACAGTCATGCGACCATGCCTATTTATAAGATTCCATTTTCCGGTTATCACTTGGGTAAAACCACCATATATTTTTCTTGTTTTGTGTCGACATACGCCATGGCGGCGATTACAATGACAACATTGAGTCAATAATTACTCACAATCGTTCAACATTACTAATACATTTCATATACTATATTGAATATACAAAATTTATGGGTGTGGATATGGGTGCGTTTGTATCATAGCATCCGGTGTGAAGTAAACCCCAGCAATATGATGATATCTAGATGACGCTGTTTTACGGTTGAAACGTTCCATCTTTATCACAGCATATCATATATTTCGCAGTCTATTGAAACAAGGGAGGGTTAGGAGGAGGTTCATTGAGGGAGGGGAATAGGTGGAGGACGGAGAAAATGAAATGTAGATTAGCAGGGCTTCATATTGAGTCAAACATTCGTTAAATGTGGATAGTTCCCAAATGTTTTGATTGAAACTTCTTCAGAGTCTCGACTCTTTGAATGCAAACTGAAGCGATGAGAATAAAATATTTCATATCAACTTCCGGGTTTTTCATGTAGATAATCCTAGTTGATAAACGCATATGTTCATTTCAGAAAATCAATTGCTAACGAATGCTCCAGGGCATGAAAAACCCGCTACTCAATCCTCACGGCAAAATGCTGATGATGGCATCTTAACCTCCTCATCTGGTGAAACATATAACTTATCAAGTTATGGTGCACCCGTTGGCCATCAAAATCTGAAACCACCAACTGCAGTGACGGAAAGTAATATACCACATATACCAATAACAACTGGTGGTAAATATGAAGACTTTATGTTATTCCGTAGGAACCTTCGGATACATTCACAGTACATAAATATATATATCTATATCTATACGTGAATAAATATAATTTTAGTTTCGACTTATCGACTTGGCAACCAACGTCGGCTAAAATATGTACCGCCACCAAACTTGACATCAACTGTACAAAAATCACCGATACAATTGCCAATAATTAGGCAACAAGAGATATCGCCAATTGCAAACCCGCCCATAAATCCATATTTATTGGAGCCGACTGAGAACTTTACAGGCATAAGAAGTAATTTGGCAGCTTTTACGGAATCCAATGTCACGAGTGAAGCAATCTCCGCATCTCGAATGAAAATTTCGTCGACATCGCCAGCTGTTTCTCTATCCAATCCATATCAAGATTATATCGATGATAATAAATCTAGTTCACATACTACATCGGTGGCCCCGCCAATATCAACATTAACACCTTTAACTTCAATACCACTGGAAAAAAATACTTCTTGTAATACGGCACCCGCGTTTGGGAGTTCGACCAATATATCGAATACCGCCACTCTTTTTGACGTGAACATCAATTCTGAGTCAGTAGCAGATGAGCCTGCAAAGATCGAATTCGCACATACACCTCACTCTTTGGATATTTCTCAAATCCAACAATCACCTACGAGTTTTATTGGGACCCAGTCCCCCACAACAGATCATCTGAGTTCTGGCGCAGCATTATCTCATAACTCAGGTGGATTTTCGGAGAGTTATAAATCAGCGTCATCACCGTTTTTGACACCAACATTGACAAATGTGTCGACATCGCAATTGCAAAGTTCTATCGACCCCGTGTTCGACTTAACGTCACAAACAAAATTTGCAACATTTGCAATGCCCGAACCAACAGGATCTGCCACACTGAATCCTACTCAAATATCCACCAGTTATTCAATTGGAGGTCGAAGTAACCTTGAGCCAGAGACAATTCCCTACAGTTTTGAAAAATTAGCTTCAGCACCGAAAATAACTACAAAGAAAATGTCGTACCGACCAGTGTATTATCATTGGTTTTATCGTCGTGAAATCGAAGATAAGATCGTTTGGCATCCATTTTCAATGCAAGATAGCTTGGATCTTGAAACGGTATATAATTCTAATGAAATAACGCCAGAAACAACTGTGGCGACTGATGGTGGACGTTATGATGTAGAAATATTGAAACGCCAACGATCGCCAGTTTATTGGTCAGGTCCACCACTGGAGGTTAGACGATCGTCTTGGTTTTACAAGGGACCATTGGAGTCACGGTATATACCCTATGACGAAAGTACAGCGACGACGCTCGAAGAGGAATACAAACAAGCTTGTTTGACAGATGAATGGAATAGACGAGTAGACTTAAACAATGGGGAATATATCATTTTTCATAATTCTTCAATTCAAGTCCATTATTTACCAACCACATCACCCGAACTCGTTGCTTCATGGGGCAATAGTGCTGTGAGTTCATTCGCAAAAGTCTTATTCGTTAATCATTCGAATTTTTATTCGAATATCTATTCTTTTATTATTATGGTGCATTTAATGTAGATTTTTATTCGAAGGGCGTAGCTAGCAGGCCAAAAGTTGTTAAAAGAGGCGTTGATGAATTCCATATTGATGAGGGTGAGCCTGAAACCATCGATCATCTTTTATTTCTCGTCCATGGGATTGGAAGTGTATGTGATTTGAAATTCCGTACGGTGGAAGAAGTGGGTATGTTACAAAGAAGAGAATATGGCATGAAATCTAGATTAGGGGATTGGTCTGTCTATTATATATTACTCGTATACAGTCATTACATTCACATTTTCTCATAGTTGATGAATTTCGAAGTATCTCACTTCAACTTGTACAATCGCACTATCGTACGGCGAATACGCATGGGATTGTGAATAGAATTGAAGTCCTGCCGATATCGTGGCATGCAACATTACATTCAGAAGCCACAGGAATTGATAAAAAACTTGAGGCAATAACATTAGAAAGTATACCCAAACTACGACACTTCACCAATGATACATTGTTGGATGTTTTATTTTATACGAGTCCAACATATTGTCAAACGATAATGCAAACAGTCGGCAATGAAATGAATCGGCTCCACACGATGTTTAAACAACGAAATCCTGGTTTTTCTGGAAGTGTTTATATTGGTGGTCATTCACTCGGAAGTTTGATATTATTTGATTTGCTTTGTCATCAGAAACCACCGGTTGAACGATTGCAGGATGAAGTATTGGATGAGTCAGCGATTTCAGGGAGTGATGAATGTGTGGTACGTAGAGTGATTGAGCTAGATAGTATTTAATGGAAAAACGCAAAAAGTAATATTTTACAATTTCCTTCTTCTGTTTTGACCTTTCCAATTCAGGATGAACGTAGCGTGACCGTTAAGTCAATGCCGCAATCAATAATAAAACCTGGGTTAAGTCGAAGAGTAAGTTATGTAATGGGTGCGGCCGGGACTGGCCAACCATTCATAAATTATCCACAATTGAATTTCCATCCAAAAGCATTCTTCGCGCTTGGCAGTCCAATTGGAATGTTTGTGACGGTTCGTGGGATTGACAATCTTGGAAAGGATTTTGCTCTGCCAACTTGCCCCGCGTTTTTCAACATTTTCCATCCATTTGATCCAGTCGCTTATCGAATCGAATCTTTGGTGAATGCGGAAGCATACAAATATCGGCCTATGTTGATTCCCCATCATAAAGGTCGAAAGAGGATGCATTTAGGTAAATCCATTCCTTCAAGGTGTCTGTATTTTAAGAAATTTCGTTCACTCAAATGGTCATAAACACTCAGTAATATTTTATCTAATCATTTCAGAATTGAAAGAAACAATGGCACGTGTTGGTGCTGATTTGAAGCAAAGAGTTTTAGATTCAATGAAAAGTACATGGAATTCGGTATATCATTTGGCAATGTTTCATCGATCAGATAATCAAGAGCTTGTGCAAGAAATTGATAAAGTTGTGGAAGAACAACTGCAAAGTTCATGTGAGGGATCAACTGGTGGTACTGTTGACGATGATGCTGGCAATGATGATAACGCAAATTTCGACATTGGGAAACTCAATGGTGGTCGTCGTATCGATTATGTACTTCAGGAAGCACCATTTGAATACATAAATGAGTATATATTCGCTCTTACGAGTCACGTTTGTTACTGGTAAGAAATTAAGCATCATCTTCTAGAAATTATCAGAAAACATGAACGGCCAACGCCATTGAATTTTTTTATTAAAATGGCTAATATGCATTTGCATTCAACAGTATCATTGATTCCTAATGAATAACATGTTGAAAAGATTGAGATATTATTTGCAGTATTAAACTTTTTTGAGTACACACAAGTTCTCACAAGTTCTGTGTGATTGAATAACCCATTCAAAATACAAATCGTGCAGTCTCCGCGTGATTTTTGTTCGTGTAGTATAGCGATAGCATAGATTTTCATGTGTGCATCTTCTCTGAGCTCGATTATTCCTTGTATTCTAGAATAAATGTGTTATAATAAATTTTTTATTGTCCAGGGAATCTGAAGACACTATGCTTTTTATATTAAAAGAGATGTACGGATCGAATGGAATTCAGGCCGATGCTCAATTGCCGCAACAAATAATGTCAGCAGATTATACTCCAATATCATCGTTAATCACGTCATCATCTCTAACTGAAACTTTGTCAAACTCTGTATCATCAACAACAGTTTTTGGATCTACTCATGATGAAACAAATTTGATATCATCTCCGATCGATCCTACGAAACCAATGACGTCCAGTAAATCGGTGGGACCACCGCCTACATTCGGTTTCATTCGGAAAGCATCATGAAATGATGATGAGTGATTCGAAAATTTCTATTGTGTAATATTATATGATATGGGAAGAAAAATAGAAAGATATATCGATGTACATGTATTCATGCATGGAGAAGTATTGTTGAATTGTTGATTGTTACCAACACCTTTTTTAATTCTCGTGATTAATAAAATACTTTTGTAAAATTATGGTTACGATTTTTGAAGCGATGTATTTATGCAACATACATTTATGTATTCCATAAATGAGTAGACGATTATGAAGGTGTTTTCCGCGCAATATATGAAAACGAAATTTGTACCTATTAAGTGATGAGTGCTCAATATCAATCGCGTACTCTAATTATCTTCTATATTAGGTCAGTAATTACAAAACTCGAAGTGAAGAAATCTAGCAAACTTACTGTTTTGTATACACAGCATTGCGTCTATCCGGTACAGTTACAGTCACAAGGTCCACACATCTTTTGCAATAATCTGCATTTTGCGTGTAGTAGCGGACTTCTAGATGAAGTTACATGAACAATCCTTCGAGATGTGGTGGATTTCGGAATAGTATACCACTCTTAATAAAAATATGAGATATTTATCGTGGTTCACATTATGACAAAATATAGTTTGAGATGTGAGAACGATGAGATTTAATGCATAAGTTACTCTGTACGTAATTGCGTTGCCTAGAACATGAAATTCTGAGCTTCCTGACAAAGTTTCAGCTCACCAATACCCTTATTCACGGAGTTATGAGTATTTAATGTCAAGGTCAGTATTGAGATTACATTGGCGAAGCGAGGTATGGAGACACCATGTAAAGACTACTAAGAAGTAGAAACTGATCTAACATCAGGAACCGCATTCATGTTTGGCCTATTGAATTTCATACGTCACAGTTTGTAGATCCGGGTATGCTTGCGTACTCCTTCGTATTACAAATTCTGTTGAAACATCGTATAACCCCCATTTCTTCTTATATTTGATTCTTTGTGTATTATTTCCCATCTAAGTGATAATGCTACAATTACAACAATCACACATGAAGAAATGAGAAAATAAGTCACGCAATTCAATGAGTGCTACGTGATTATTACACTCAGACGTTCATAATGCATTTAGTGATGATATATTACAACGTAGTGAGTTGGTCCCACGCTATTTTCTGTCTTCATCTTCTTCATACATTTTAATCCTTTTCCCTCTCCATCTACTCGCGTTGATTCGGATTCCACAAGGAGAAAGTGTGTAAAGTATTTGTTATTCGTTGATAATTCTGGTGATGCTTCCAGCTTTGAAGAAATTTTTACAAAATATGTTTTCTCCAGCTTCTGACACCACTGCACTGTATCATTGAGGTTCTCATGTTGAAGGTCAAACTTCATGTCTGAATTGGATATCAATGGATGAAGCACTGCGTGAATCTTGATGACCAAATATGAATAGAGAAGATGCTATGATTAACGTAATGAATATATGATATGAAATATAATGAAAATGATGATGACAGGAAAGTAAATTGAGTTCGGATCAATTGATGAGCATGGAAATCTGCAAAATATAATGCATCTTCGTTCGATGAAATTATAATGATATGTCTATAAAGAAGTAGTCATGTGCAGCGAAAGTGCAGAGAGATCAGTACTCGTGACTTGTCTCACCGTCGTCACGTGATAATAATGACCGGTGAACGTTAAGTATTTTTTGATGTCTATCAACTTCCTCAAATGATATTTTTTTTCACTTTACATTCGTAGCGGCCATGATGTAAAAAGAAACAGGAAAAACAAATTAGTGGAGGGACAATCGTTGGAATAAAGTAGATGGCTCTAATTGTCAAATATAAAAGTAGTGAGAAAAAGTGTCAAGCAATTGTGAATCAAAACGTAGCGAAAGATTGTTGCTTGATATGAATAAAGATGAAAAATTTTTATGAAATGATAATAACAGTGTCGAAAATATCAAGAGGAAAGTTTTGCAACTGGAACGTATCGCTATCGGAATGTGCGTGTCAATATCCGTGGGTTGCCCTAAAATCCAACTTTCAATGTTTAAGCGTCAAGTGACGACACATTCGACACATTTTTGATAGAAACAAATGTGTATCTCCGGTATACTCTCATACCCTCGATACATTACACTCTGCATCTAATGATTCATTGGCGATGTCAGTACCGAGATTAAAATTTTGGAAAATGTATCGATGTTGCAATATAATTTGTTTTTTGAAGAAATGTCTGTTATAAAAATGACAAAATCTTAAATATCGTAGATCTAGAGTTGATACGAGTTGAGAATCATCAAGTGCAAGAAATATGGAAACGTTCAGGAAATAAAATCGATGAAGGATCTTGATTCCAGCCAAATTTTTCAGTCCTTTGTCCGTTTCAGAATTCATTTTCATTTCTCAGGCATTGCATTTCGCGTTTCTGTAAATTACAAAGCTGAACAATTATCATTCAACAAGATTTGTCTGTAAAAATTCAAGCCGGTTCGGTATCATTGACACAATGGAACAATTCAAGACAAGACAACGACAATCCCATTTTTCATACGATCAACAAATTTTGGCATAAAGTGAAATTTCATACGTTTGGCAGATGGCAATTCTTAGGTGTGTTTGATGCGCTTCTTCGGTGGTATGGGTCACTGTTGGTCAGCCTACTTTCACTCACCAGATTCCTCTTTCTCTTTTTCAATGCCACCACGTGAAGAAGAGTATATAATCCCCACCATATCTACTCTCTCTGCGTATATCTCGTATACTCTTCCTACTCATCGCTCATGGGCATGTTCTTTTCTGTATTTTACCTCGTGGTTTAACTCCTTTCCCCACTACATTTAGTTTACGGATATACAGCATGAAAATCCCGCTTTGTTGGTGGTATGAACGAGCACCATAAGACTACGATGACTCTCCGAGTCTATATAACTTGCGTTAAGCATTGAAGATCGGCATTTTTTCGTAGGCATCGTTACGTATCGTCCCATCAAGGATTTATCGTTTGACATTGAATATCGACATGTTGAGTTCTGTAATTGAGTGTGACAAGTAAAATAAATTATTTATTACCTTTCTTCTTGAAATTCAGTCGTGTTAGTGTAAAAAGTGTCATGGCTTATTTGAAGGTATGTTGAGACATTTCAAAAAATTGAAACCTGTAAATATGTGTTCATGTGTATATGTGTATGTATGTGTTATATATTCCTTTAGATCCAATTTTAAATGATATATAAAATCTTAATGGCATTCACTCTGTTTTTGAAAAAATAAAATGTTGAAAGATCTCAAGACAGTTCAGATCAAAGTGATAAAGTGAGTGACATCTACTTGGAGAATGACTTTATCTATTTGTGGATGTATAGAGGATATGCGAAGACGCAATTTGCAATTTTGGTGTAGTACACATACTCATGCACACATATACACGTATATACTCACGATCAGCGCGTTTGGGTATCCAGTCGGGCATATCGCGTTGTTCATGCAAGAATCTCCAACTCCGGAAATTACAGTCAACGAAAATGTTTGATGTCCTCATGCAAGAAAATTTTTGCGCATTATATCTGCAATGTTTCCGTTCAGTGAATTCGAATATTTATAAATTTGAGCGTTTGAGTATAATTGAATTTGATTGGGAGAAAATGAATAAACAGTTCACGAAATATTCAATGAAAATAAAAGTAATTGTTCATTTTTAGGTCTCACCATTTCTCTACATTTTTATTCTCATTAATCATTCAGTGGCAGTGTTGAATAATTCCGGCAACAAGAATGAGAATGTTGATGTTAACAGGATATTGTGCGTCGGCGGGGATGTTACTCACGGAAATGATGAAACTTTGGAGCCAATTGTAGTTGCTACCGAGAATGGATCATCAGTAAAAGTAAAAAAAGTTGCCGGCTCTATTACTGACAGAATGAGTGCTATATCAAGCCAGTATAAATTACCACATCAGGGTTTCGGTAATCAAGGACCAATATTTATGCCAACCAAATCGTTTCATTCGTTTGATTTACGAGTGCCGGATGTGTTCCCATTGCAGCCACAAGTATTGAATTCGTTTCCACAATTTGGCAATGTGATTCATAAAAAAAGATTGCAATTCGGCGCACATTACACACCAGCATTTTCAACATTCTTCAATAATCAAATTAATTTGTTGAATACGAATACAATTCCAACATCACTTGAAGCTTATGGTCCACCAATCAATAAACTAGTCCGACCGTATTTTCCATCATTGTCATCTCAGAATTCATTATTAAATGAACATCAAAAATCATCTGCGACGAGTCAAATATTGAACAATATCCATAGCGATTTATCGTCGAACGTGGGTATATTTGCACCACCGACGCCCTCCGATATCAAATACGACGGTTGGAGACCAATACCTGGACATGTTTCGTCATCAAATCGTCCATTGTTATTAGAACAAGCTAAGAATGAGCATGTGATCTCGTCATTATCGAGTAATAATAATCTTGTTCAACTTCCTGCTAAAGAAGGTTCACATTCACCGCGTCAATTATCTGATTCCCCTACGGAAATTCCGAGTAATTCATACGGTGAACCCATAAATAATCCTGAAGATCACAACTTGAAACAGTCTGTTCGTCAAGGTCATACATCGAAAGGATTACCACCACAGATTATACCAGAACATGAACCATTTCATGTTAATCAAGGGCCAACAACAATGATATTTTCGACTAGTACTCCGTCCGTGGCTAACACCATTAACGATAATCATCATCAGAATTTATTGGAACCTCTGCAGCTTCCCCATATCGAAAATAATCCACCTGGATTATTCCGTCCTCAATCGTCTCATGGACAAATCAATAGCAATGATTTTCACACTGAGAATAATTTATTATCACAACAATTGCCATCATTAAGTAGTGCACCGTTCACAACATTCACAGATTCTGTTGATGATTTTGGCAGTTCATATCTTGCACCACCACCATCATCATTCTCTTCTTCTGGACCATATGCTCCATCACGACGGCCATCGTATTATGTTGGTCCATCGAGAAAACCATTTAAAGTAGCTGGTAACGGTGGTATACGCAATGTAGGAAAATTTGTCCATCCGAGAAATCGTGGTATACTCAGAACACAATTAACATTCGCGACTGTGCCGCTTATCAATGATTATGTTCCACCAAATAATTCTCCACATGCGAACTTCCGCCAGAATATTCCTCAACCGTTACCTGTAAATTCAATACATGATGATTTTGTATTATCGTCAAGCTCATCGAGTTCATCGGGTTCTCATGAGTCGACATTCTCAAGCAATTTTATTAAAGACACGCAATATACGTCGAGTTTGGATTCATATGGATCATCTTCATCAGACCAACTTGCATTGACGGATTCCACAAATCAATCGAAACATCAAGGCTTTGAGCTACCAAGTGTGATAGATCACAGTCAAACTGATGATACGTTGGGAACAAACACGAATGGTGATATTGGACTATCGGCCTCTGATGAATTTGAACATTTTCGACATGAGAATAGTGAAGCCGCACAGGCTCTTGCGCAAGCTTTGACGTCGGAAAATGTATCATCAGACAGTATCCAAATCCAAGGTTCGAAGGACAGTTATCTCCTTCAAATTCAACCCTCAACTGGAGCGATGGACAACGTCGATGGTTCCATTAAACATGAACAAATATTGTCAGAAGGATTACTACACGATATTTTGACGGCGATTGAACAGCCTGGAAATGATGCCAATGTTCAGATTTTCAGTAATCCACCAGTCCAATCGATAGAAGAAGTACAAGAACAACTAACAGATCCACTTCCACTTGAAACCTTACCATATTCATCATTTCATACCGATGCAGTTGGAGCCGCGAGTCAACTTTATGAGCAGCCTATCCGTGCTCCACCGAGTGATAAGGAAGGGATGAAAGTATTGTCAAGCGTGAATAACGCAGCACTGTTCTTCAATAATCACTTTGACGAATCATCAAACCGAGAGGAAAGCTCATCGTCTTCTCATGACACCAAATCAATCCGAACAAACATCAATTAATAATTCCATAGTAATGAAAAACATTATTGGAATCAATATTTAACAACTTACTTTTCACCAAATCATTTCATTGATTCTGGTTTCAGTCATATTATTATAGATGATGAATTTTATCCAGCGGTTATTCACATAACGAAATGAAAACTGGATAAAAAATGTTTAACGATTGCTAATGACTATTTTAATGATACGAATGTACTATTTATTTATTAATGTTATACATGAAAGTGCATAAAAAGAATGAATATATGTCGCGCAAGTGTAGGATATTGCTACGAAATAAATTAAACTCTCAACTTGCAGTATTGAAGAATGAAAAAATGTTTACTATTTAGAAGTTGGAATGGGAACAATGTCGTTTCACTATTCAAACCAATGTGGTGTGGATTTCAACAAAATATACGACAAATGATGTTTTCTGTTTGAGCTTGGGTGCAATGTGCGTTCTAAAGACCTTGGTATGAGGTGAAAGTTCATACATGTATATACACAGCTGGTGTATAGTTGCTCGACCAGTTTGTTTCGTTTTTACGGCAGCTCAACACGGAACAAGTTTTGTTCATATATAATCACGTCAATGGAATTTTGAATGGTTATAGAGTGCTATTGTATGTAATAACAATACACTTGACATTGATATATGGTCACGACACATATACCCGGATTATTTTTGTTTTTCCATCGTCATTGTTTCAATAAAACTGCGATTCATCATGAAATCAGAGGTGATTGTTGAACATGAAAATATTATGCTCTCAATTATAACCATTGTGAACGTTATTGAACCATTCCAGATATTCACGAAGCATTCGAGAATGTGATTCTGGTGATAAAAAAAACAATCACGAGATAAACAATTTATTTTATCACGTCGAATTCATCAGATTTGTGAATAAATTGAAACATTGCTGCATACAGAAATTTTTTGTCAGTTCTGTTGGTTCACTCTTCAATTATTTGCAAAAATTATCATCAACCCTTGCAAGATATAAATACTTACGTATATATGTGTATGTATATATGTATGCATTTATATATAGGTGTATATATAGGTATAGTGTCATTATACTTGACTGGAGATAATCACGGATGAGATACAAACGCAAATGTACGAGGGGAGGAATTAGCCAATGTTCTCTAAGTAGGATTAGGGTTATGTAAATGGAGTGGCAATCCGATCACATCTGGGCATATAAATATGCGTATATACATTGAGGATTCACACTTTCCGCCATTCAATAGTTTCTATTAAACATTCAGGAGAACGACATTTCTATTCATATTTTTTTTTTGTATATTACTTATTGCAGTGAATTACAAGAATAAAAAAAGTCAGCTATTTTATTGTACTGGTATTATGTGTTTAATTGATGCATTCGAATTTCGTTGAAGACATTGCCAAGAGCGCTGGAAATTATTCGTGTGAATTGTATTCTCATTAATCCTGTGTCGGTTTTCTTTGGAAATTCTCACCAGTGAAAATCTCGATAAATTAAACAAACGTTAATCTGCACGCTAATCCTTCTTGGAGATGAATCCCTTCCATATATTTTATTTCTACTATTGATTAAATGTGTATAGCTTGATCGTGTCCGCATATTTAGGTGAGCTGTGGAAGTCTAAATGGATGAACTTTTTCCTAGAGTCGTGAAACCTTTCAATACTTGAGGTGACTGGTGGTAATGGAAAAGAGTCGGAATTTGTGGGTTACATTTAGGGATGAAAAACTGAAATTTAAAGATGAGGAAAAAATTTATATTGGAAAGTTGTGAATATTTTTTGGACATGTGAGACAATTCCTGAGAGAATGATTGGGTATGACTATTGTTTGGGAGAAATGAGTTCTTTATGAAAGTTGAGAAGTGGGGAGAAATTGGGGTAAGTGCCAGTTTTTGTGAAGTCGATTTCGTGGAGCATGAGAAGATTTGCTTCTTATCCGAACCAATTTTTTTTTTCACGCTAGTAATGAGTGTTTTGATTGCACTTATTCATAGTAATCTGGGCTTCACAATTGATTTTCTATGACAGAGAAATGTTTTTCGGCCATTGTCCAAATAAGCAGGGAGTTATTGGATTTCATCCTACAAACGAAAGATGAACATGTATGGAGACAGTTTATATTGACAGATGTAGAAGAATTGTCTGCTCTTCACTATCAATCACTGCATTTCAAATGCAGTCTCTTCAATATTTTATTTCAATGATTTATTCAAAGAATTCTTGATATACTATGGAGTTATCGTTGAATGAATAAATCAACAACATTGACAGACAAAAAATTCAACAACCTCATTCAAATTTTGGAGAAAGTGAAGTACAAGTCGCACTTAAAAATAACAGGCCGGACATCAACGATCATTATCACGATAGCAAGTCTTCAGAGTTGTTAATTCATAGCCTCATTTGGTGAGCCACCATTTAGTGAAACGTATCGATTATCTTCGTGTTATTTATGCGTGTCATTTGCACGCAGATTTTCGTAATCCCTATTATCAAGAGGAGAAGAATAATTAAGCCGACCGATAAGGAAGTACATTGAAGTTTGTATGCTAATGATTATTGTTGTCATTCTTTTCACCAATTGATGATATCAGAAAATGCAGATGATTCGTTGATGTATCAGTTACAATATAGTGTGATTGTTCCATGATTTTCGATGTTTCTTCAATCTCTCCTGTTCATAATTCACTACATCACTCACAAAATCTCAAGTTCATGGAGAAAATTGTGATTTCCATATGAATAAAATCCCCATTACGAATTTTCATGTTCATCTCTGATAATTGAAGAAAATTACATCTTCAACTGGATTTTTCCAGTCAATTCATTGGAAATACATTCAAGAGTCACATAAAAATGTTTATATACATCAATTATTGATAATTCCGACTATAATGATGGGAAATACTTTTCACTGCATCACATTCATCACAAACTGTGTCATACTATTCTAAGCAAGAGTTTTTGATTCTCACACAGTTTACAACACATTACACCAGTACTAATCTTTATGAATTCATTGCTCTTCAAAGTAGACTTTCTCCGGATAGACACGTTGTAAATTGCCGAGTGATGAATAAATTCCATATGCAGCGAACTTTGAATCAAATGAACTACTCACTTAATAGTCGTGATGAGGTGCTAAATTATTCATTCTCCACACTATGGACAATCCGATTATGTTCATTTGGAAGTTTCAGCGGATTATCATCGACATCTAGGTGCTTTGTTCAATTGTGAATACACTACACATCATGATTAATACAGTCCCAATTATATATTTTACATCATCGGTTTCCGATGAGGGTGGGACACGATTGTTTATGGACGCTGTATCCAATTGTAAAATTTCCATCCATGTCAGTATAGAAAAGTCCAGTCGAGGTTGGGAATCGCTGTATTACATAAAAAGTATCACGGTTGATGAAGGAAATAATCTCTCTTGCCTCTATTATCAATATTGCATTTAACAACCCCAGAAGTTTCCATTAAATATTATCATTTCTAATAGTTCTGAGATTTATAATGAAACATGTGAAGCATCACGAACTCGCATATTCCATTCCGTTGTCACGCTCTGAAGCGTTGTTCATCTTACCCGCTTATTACGAGACGTTCCGAGACATTTCAAAAGTGAATACATTTCCTACAATGGCATAATAGCAAATAAATACTCAGAAGTATTAAATTTCTTGGTGTAAAATATTATCAAGTGATGAAATGCAGATGTGCGGTTGAACAAGTATTCAATTATTAGTCGGTGCATGTAACACTTTGTGCTGTGATACTACCAGATGAAAGTCTATTGGTAAATTCAAGATTGACGAATGAAAATGAATTCTGGTTGCTTGGTAGTTTGATAGCAATCCATCAGTGAATTCACTGTGGCATTCGGTATCGGAAACAAACTGAAGTCAAGGTCAGTAGTCTACAAAGGCAAGAATGATTGATCTTCACGGTCAGTTCCACATGGGAATGTGTTCATGAATTTGGGAATGTCGCGAGGCCAAGTTTGATTTATCATACTCTTCATCAATATGACAAATGCATGGGAGAGTTAGATGTATTTTGTTTGGATAGCACATCTTAACAGGAGTGATGTGAGCAGTATTCGACCAGTTCCAGATCAGATTTGAAGTTACCATTTCCATTGAGATTACACCTACCAGTCATGATGATTCTTGTAACCTTTATTAAGTTTTCGAGGTCACGCATAAATATTACTCTCTCTTTCGTGGGTGTATACTTACGATTTATCATCACTAACATCACCTTTTCTTCCGGGATGTGAGAATTATTTATAAACGAAAAAATCGTGATTTCGCATTCTGCGGGGATACGCGGAAGGAGGGAGAAGAATAAAGAGCAGTGAAAGGTGAAAGGGAAATGATTCCCTGTGAACATATATGAAATATTTCTTGAGCCATGTTATTATTTGATTATGAATCATCATTCAGCATTATTCAATAGTTGCTCCATACTCAATGAGAAAGATCCTTCGTAGTTATTCATGAAGGTTGGCACTACCAGTGTGACGTTGGAACCAGCATAATGAATTTCATGTTCGGTGGAATACAACAGGTTGTAATTACAAGCAGTAAAAATTGAAATTGATCGTTTCAAGACATGGTTTTCAGTGGCCTCATTCAATTGATGTGTCCGGACGCGTTTGGGCATTTCTTCGATCAACTCAATTTAGGTCATCGTTTCAGATGAATATATAGAGGAAAATACGAGTCACATTCTATTGATAGTTTTAGATCACAATTTGGAGTGAACGAACAAAAATTGTCACTACTTCTCACAACGAGCCAATAATGCGCAGATCGGTGACGTTTCTGATGATTGCACTGTATCATCCTGGCGTATTGAATCATCACAACTTTCAATCTCAATGAAATATTGAAAACGTGTTGGGTTTCGTTAATTGTGATATCAATAGCACGTGCTGATTCCAGAAAATTTTCTGCTTCCTACGATAGTTTTCGAGTGGGTTGCAACAATTTGAATAAGTGAAATTTTGCACCAATTCCCTTCCTCCCTTTCCCCTTCCTCTAATGATCCCATCAAATCATTTTCTCAAATCGCAGCAGCTCGTTAAAAAAGACTAAACTCAAAAATTCCATATCCCACACGAATTCAACGTCTCTCACACTGATTGTTCCCCACTTTCCTTCACCACGACCTCCAGTCTCCCCTCGATTTACTTGTGCATTTACTGACATTCCTACCGCACAAATCCAACACCCAATTGTCGAGATTCAATGATGAGCACATATGAAATAATCTCGAGACGCAATATAATCTCGGATGAAATGAGATGTGGCGATAGGAAGTTTGTGAGATTGACTAGTTACATTATAATATCGTGGAATGAGGAGAAAGTGGAGGAAATCAAGGAAGAGATTGTGGCGTCCTATCTTCTCTCTGACATAATTAAGCCAACGTTAGTTTTTGATGGCCACTAAAAATGTCGCCAAGGGTCGAGTGCGTGGTTAACGAGTTTCAACGGTCTCAGCTTGCCAGGAATAATCTCATCTCTATCTTTCTACCATACAGTCTCTCTCCCTCTCTCCCTCCCCTTCTCACTTATCTCTTACTCTATTATTACATATATACGTTCATTGCTGGTACACTGGGTATACGCATGTACACTACTGCAGCCCTTTTAATGCGTTATATTCCCTGGTAGTATTTGTAATACTTGGGCGCTCATAAAGTTCCAGGCGTTGCGCAATTCGAGTCACTTTGCGAACCCTTTATACACTCGTGCGACCCCTCGTCGAGCGAGTGCCGCCGCGGGACGATTCATGAAACACAGTGACAAAGGCAATAGAATATATATGTGTATATGTATACGCACATATGTATATATATATATACCAGCATAGCACTGATTTTAATGCGGGCGCGCGGCTCTTAAATTTAACGTTCAGTACAGAGTCCCGCGTTCCATGGTTGCATACTGTATTACCGTTGACAGCACAGCCATGGAAGTATATACCGTAATGGAGATAAGAGAGAAAGGCTGCTGTGTTGAAGGAAGAAAAGTGAAGAGATGGTAGGGAGAAAGGAAGAGGGCTGGTTAGTTTGATACAGAATGAGGAAAGGGGACAGGGCAGAATATGTTTTAGCAGTAGGGTCATTTATCCTGCTTTGAAGATCGGTGAACGTTACATGTAAACATAAGCAGAGACTTTGCGACGTTTTCGTACTGAAGATGCGAATAGTTTATATTTACTTTTGGTGGGTTGAGTTTTTGTTTTGTATTTTTTAAGTGACATTGATTTGGTTATGGGATTGAGTTTATTCCAGTTTGTAGTTTTGTCGTTTCGGTTTTGAATCATTTCGACTGAGTGGATTCTTTATTCACTTTATTTTTCGGTTTCAGTTCATTCTATCGTCGTGTGAATATTGTGATGAATATTATTGCAATATTGGGATCGTTTTTATTTAGTTGTGCAGTACGGATGGGTAGTCAATGTTCTTTAATTGTTCGATTATTGATTGCTCAATTAATTCTATGTTCAAGATGTCATGAGGATTTGAAAGTTTTGTATCTGAAACTCAACCCCCGATTGTTTATAGGTCGAAAAATTTTGATTGAAATCAAATAAACATTGGACAACTGCGACAAAATTTCATTGCAGAGATATCACAATAATGTCTCTTAGAATGGACGAGAATGTGATGTTTATTGAAATTATCGTCGAAATTTTGAGCGAATGATTTCGTGGTAGACGTAAACAAAGTTCACCAATCATTTTTCCAATCTCCAGTTTAAGAATAAAAGATGAAGATATAAGATGGGAAAACAAATGTTCCTTCCATCTTGGCTCCTTATGAGTCCGATTTTTTATGCATTTCGATTTCTTCTGTCCATCCTCATTAACTGCTACAGATAAGTGTGTCATTTGGACTAACGACAACCCTCCAATTAGTGAAGCTTCTGTTCTATATATACGACCAACAGTGGGTGTGTGGATTCATGTAAACTTGTCTTGAGTGCGTTCTTCACATTCTGAAAAATATCCATTCTGTTGTTCTTTCTTCTTTTCCCCCTTCTCCCTATTCCACCGTTTGTATGCAACACTTTTCTTCTATGCATTCTTATTATCCCTCTTTTTGTCTCATTCTTCATTCTCTGGTCATACAACAATCCATCAAATTATCACAAGCACAGTTGACAAAGAAAGTATTGTGAAGCGCCAATTTCGTTAAGAATGAATTTCATTTTTAAGTGGCACATTGATCCTTTCTCACATCGCGTTGTGATAAAATAAACAGTCAAATGCCTTGAGAATTATGTTTTGGAACTTTTTAGTATCTATGAATTATGAATATGTGTATATGTATACCTACGAATATGTCTCATGGGTTGAAAGCTTATCGCAACGACGACGTCGACGACAAACGTCGTTGCGCTGGCGTCGTCGCTCGGCCATTGCAGAATGGTAAATATATATATATATATATACATGTGTATATACCACAAGGGTGCTTTTTTGTACATCTTGAGATACATTGAGCTAAAAGCCTTTATAAATCAGAACAAGTCGCCGCGCGCTTTGCGATGACATGATTGTTAGAGAGTACAGACCATTCACGTTGATGGTTATACTTTGAAACTTTGCCTCGGTGAAATTTTTGAGATTGCTATTTAATGTAGAGTGGCCATTTGCTTCTCGATGTAGAGAGAAAGAACGAATGTATTGCAATTACAACTGATTCCATTGTGTATTTCATTATTTTTTTTCAGTGAATTTATTGAAGATTAATAATGTCAGTTTTAGTGTTGCTTCTTTCACGATTTTGTAGTGTGAATATTTTTATAGGTATGTCGAAGTCAGTGTTGATCCGGTTCGGGGACGACTGGGATACTAAGTCCGATGGAATAGACATTGGTGTTGATGGTAGCGCTTCTAGTCTTACTAAAATGTTATTGCTTGTGATTTTTAACTTTTTTGGTAGAGTTTGTGATATTTGTATGGTCTGTAGCACAAATTTGCAAAGAATTTCATTCCAACAGCGTTGTCGTTCGGTGATTTAATTGAACTGGTGAGAGAAGCAGCTTGTCCTAGGAATCAGAGTTGTCGGGACATGAAGTTGGTGATGCAGTAAAAGATCATCTGCAGCACGATGATTCCAAATAAAAAAAAGGAAGTATCAACATGTGATCAACAACTGAAAGAATCAGAAGTTCCAATTAGTATTTTGATATGTGCTACTGCGTCGCAGTGTGGTTTATAAATATTATTCGCGGACATGTTGCGGCGAGTTTTTCGTTATGGTCACAGATGGATGTTCTACGTAGAACACTCGGAAACAGCAAGAGTTCTAATGTGACGATATTTTTCCCACAATGAGAATAAAATGGCACAGTGTTCATGATAATCTTCCGCATAGGTTCACCTCACCACATCATTTCATGGATGTCGTTGAGATTGACTTGTTGTCAAGTTCCACAAACGATTCGAAAGGGAATAGATTCGATGTTTGCACAATTTTCGACTTGTTTACGTATTAACCGACATGGTACTCAATATCGACTATGAAAACTGAAGATTTTGGTATTTTTTTAATGTCCTTAATATCACAAGAGCCATATGAACAAGACTACAATTTTTAAAGAAAAAATAAATTTTATTCATTGTCCATGCTATAGGAAAATGAAGATGACATCGTCGAACCCCTTTCATAAGACACCAAATATTGCTGAATGCGCAGCAGTTAAACGCAGATGGTACGGTGATTCCGATGCCAATATGTGCACGTATAAGTTTTTGTCCGCGTGATAAGTAGAAAAATGACGATCTAGTCAGAGGTTATAACATCTCATTCAAACATTCTTCATTTCTTTATCACGCTTAACATATCTCTCCATACTATACGAAAAACGAATCCAGGTTGGTTCAAATGAAAGTTATAGATCAGTGTTTGTAATCCAAATGTTATCAATGATACTGAAACGCTTATGAATATTCATGAAATTTCTTCAAAAGTTCATGTGACTTCCACCGGATAAAAGCTTTGTTCAGATAACTTGCGACTGAACTGAAACACCACAAAATATCTCTTCGTAAATCTATAAATGCAAGTATAATAGGTCGAATTAACGCGGTATCGCTATGAAACTATATATAGGTACACCTTAGACCGTATATAGAGTATTATTCCTGCGACCAAAGATTCTCTCGGCGGCTTTTAAACTTTTTACGTAATATCCAAAATTTGAATTTAACCGCTAATTATACGACCCTCGCCCTACTCGCTACGACGGCAGCTCACACAGCTCTAACGCTAAAATATTCATCGTCTTGGTAACTGGAAACTTTTCCCACTCAGTTGAACCACGCGCTAATTTATTATATTTCTCTTCATCCACTTTTATAGATGCGTCTCAGAGCCATACATTCATTTTTTTTTTTTTTTCATTGTAATGTAGAAAGGACGTTGCGCCTATTGTTTTTTATCTTCGTTTGTGATCTTATCACCCAGATGGAGCCCTATGATTATGTTAACTAGGTTGTTAACTGATTATATTGAGGAGAGTTGTTGATTAATCACCTGAATTCATGTCTACACTCGAATTTTATTGCTACTGAACAATGCTGACATCTATCATCTTTTTTGAATTCGACCATTGGACGAATTTTGATGCTTCGTCTTGAGAAATTTCAACAAAATATGAAACCTTCCAGTTATAGTTTGATAACCAGTCACAATGCGACTATTTTTGTAGTTGAGTGTCGCCGTTTAGTTTTTCCCTTTTCATCTACAATATAAAGTGCGTTATTCGTTTTTTTAATATTTCTCAATGCTGTTGCATTTGACAGGAGCAACTGTGCAAATTCCTGTACAATCACTCGTAACTCTTGGTATGATATCGTGTTTTATATTTTGTAACTCAGCTGTTCGTTTCGTTGACACAACTCTGAAAAATATCCGAAATGCTCCAGAAAATTCAGAGGAAAATCGAATGTAAGAGTGAAAATGTGACTTACATTTGATATGATACCTCCTCACATTTAATGTACAAGGAAAAAAGGTGCGATTACAAAAATTTTCAGTACAACCAGTCCAAAAAAGATCGGAAAATTTCGCTTAACGCAATGCAAGTGATTTATGTATGCTGACGTGAAATCTTGTTTTGCAATGATGAAAAAAAACTTTCACAGCAAATTTCTAGTTGTGTGTGATTGAATGGAATTGTCTTCATGTATGTAGCATGCGAGATGCAGAAGATGCGTCACACGTATGAGTTGTAAGTTCGACAATGGAGCATTGTGCAGCCGCCATGAGCAGATATCGAATACGACATCGGAGTCCATATAGCTCTGGGTATTGTCAAAACGACGGGGATATGGCACTCTCACTCTCTCCTCCTTCTTGAGCTTCTATACATGCCTGCCTTTATTTGTGATATCGTATTCACTTTACCTCGTTCTCACTTAATGAATAGAGGTCATTATGACGAGAATAGCACATTCAAATTGGAATATTGACAAATTGCGAGGTGATCAAGTTGGTGCATTCAAATATTTATTTGATATTTATTCGCAAGATACTTAATAAAATGTTCAGGCGATACAAATCTTCGTAAATTCATTTATTTACTATTTAATCTTTTTTCTACTTCTCACAAATTTTGTGTGCATATTATTTTTTTATTCCTATATTTCGCTTTTTGACGAATTTAATTTCCCCCAACTTCTGGGTTTTTTCGGATCTCATTTATCCATCAATTCTTTTCGTAATATATATATGCTCTTCATTTCAAAGTGTATCACGTGCGCACAACACTTTAGAATAAATATAGATATTCAAGTTGATGGTGGGTGTATAAGCGCGAGGCAAATCTGGCTGGCAAATTTTAATGGGATTCTATTTGGCGTCTAAATTGGAAACCGATTGGGTAAGCACTCATTCTTGTATCTACATATATACACGTTGGAATGGTATGTACAAATGCAGATAGCCCGAAATATCGTGGATGAATGTACACTACATTAAATATTTTCCAATGTTATTTACCAAATAAATTAAAGAAGAAACGACGCTATTTTCAAGTGTTGCATTAACTTACAGACTTTCATGCAATATTTGTCTGATTCATTTCGTCATTGCGTGGATTTTCTATAATTCTTCAACAATCGATGATGTTTTGACGTATTTGACATCTAAAATTGTTCAAAGAATGAAAATGCCAAATGTTTTTGGTTGAATAACTGCATATTATCGCATATTACCAAAGCAACTCATGATGGGGGATCCTTTCTGAATGGTTTGCCTCAGAATAAACCTGTTCCAGGCACTTGGTAAATTTATGTCCTGAGGACAGATAGTGGGGCAATATAAATGAGATTTTAAGTACTATACTATTTCGCTCACACCCCTCAATCTTCGCCATATACCCACTACTATCACCACTACCACTGCACCACCTTTCCAAACGCTTTCTATTTTGCCGATCGAAGAGAGCCGATAAATTCGGTCACACGATGAGTTACGGCCGAAATGTTATCGCATTATATATGTTGTGTATATGTCACATATGATACATAACATACGCGCATTATACAGATAATATACAACGGTACAATATTCATCGAATTCACTTATTACTTTACAATACAAATGACTAATTGCAAAATCATTTTTTCTCACGTTTACCTCTTTATTATGAATGATTTTTATTCCATTAAATCCTTCAATCAATATGTTCAAAATAAACATAAAGGAAAAGATTTATATTGAAAAACCCGAGAAAACGTGATAAGAAAAGTCATCTTCGGATTTGCTTTTCCACATCTGTGAACATTGGTTCGTTCTATTCGCTGGTTCATTTTACTCAAGTGATTTTGTATCAAAACCGCAATAACAACATGATCTTCAATATTTCCTATTGATAAAAAGTCTCAGCAATATAAAAAGTCAAACCGAAAATATTAATTAAACTCATCTCCAGCACCGTGAAAACTACAAAGAAATATTGCAGCATAATTTAAAAAAAGAAGTTCATTCTAATTTCTGATCTTCTTTTTAGTTCAAGAATCAGCTTTGATATAAAATATATTTTCTATGTGTAAGGTATTGTAGCTATCGTCTATGTAGTAAAACGCCAAGGGGTAGTGATATGTATATGTATGCGTGTGTAGTATTGGTAGGAAATGACCCGTGTGTGCGTGTGCTTTGTACCATCAGACATAATCAGCCCAAATGAAGTATGAGCGCTCCGGGGGCATATTCCGCGGTGTACGCGACCGATGCGTGGCGGGAATTCTGTGTAGTCTGGCATGTCATATATATCTATATCCCTAACTCACACTACACCAATTTACCTCCCATGGGCTCAATGTGTCCTGCTTAATTACAATGTCCAGCTACACACTGTTCACCCTGTTCTATATACAGAGAAATACAAATATCGATGTTAATGCGCGCTCTATCAAACACTGATGTGGTGCTTGTACTCTCGCATGCACACACGTTAATTCACATTGACTAATTTAGACGAGGATACAAAACAAGATTGTGTTCATCACTGCAAAATGACAGGATGCTTTGTGTTCTTATTTGTAAGAATTGGTGAATTATCTCGGTGTTGATGAACAACAGTCGGTAAGAAAATTGAGCATTTCACGAGATCAGTTTCATTATTGGAGTTTTAAAGTTGTATGTCGTAGAGATAATTTGTTGGGTATGGATGAATTGTTGAGAGCGACTGGTTCGATTAGGTGAATATGTCGCGTTGTTATTGGTTGATAGTTTTGTATTTTTTAATCTATTTTTGTACTGAGTTTCTGCCAGGATGAGACATTCTTATGGATCTGACAGATTATTCTAATTGATTGAAAGCTTCGGATGCCAATTTGTTCATTTGCGTGATTCCATGTCAATCTGCCATTTAATTCTAGAATGATGGATGAGTAAACTTTAGTATTGGAATTAGTGTGTGTTGTTAAATTTGTCAATGGGTTGAATAAATATTTGCGTTTTGTCTGTATTGAATTTTAATCAAATGGGATATTTCATGGATTTTGTTGGTGGGTTGATGTATTTTTGATATTGGCAGACAATGAGATAAGTAGCGGTTTGTATGCAGAGTTGGTCTATAGTTGGTTGCACAATGCTGGGCACTCAATATCAAACCAGTTATGTAGTAATATTACTCATTGGTATTGAAGTAGCGTGTTGTCTAAAATTCTGTGTTGTGCTACACAATTTAAAGTTTAATTACTGTCTTCATTATATGATATTGTGCTATTGGATGCCAATCAAATGAGATGTCTCTCAGTAGGTAATATATTTGGATATTCATTGTTGATGATGACACGGCCGTTCTTGCATACAGAAATTGACTCCCGTAATGACGGACAAGGTGAATTCAATTTAGAAGCAATTTGATTGTGTCCAAATTACCATGGCGATGAATAATATCATGAATGAGAGTAGGGAAGTCTTTCAAAGAATTGAAAACCAGAATCAGCATAGTATTTTGAGGGGAGACATAGTGAAACCGAAATGTGACCTCATAATTAGAGAAGTTTGATAAGAGAAAAAAAAAGGAAATCAATTACCAAATTGAAGTAACCTTTCTTTGTGGATCATTCATCTTGCTTCGTCCATTTATCACTGGATCTTCTTCACATCATCCACTGGCTGGATCATTTTCGTTATGTATCTTCATTACCTTTTTCGATTACTGGATTCAGAACTAAGACGTTCAATTCGACAAATCACCTCCAAAACATTAGTTCGCTCTCGTATAACTCATTACTCAATTGCGTGTCATGAGAAATCTTCCTTAATCCTGGCAATAAAACTTACGGATCAACCGCTGCCATCTCTAAGATTCGAAACTTCGTATTCTGTAAGTGTAATCTGATAGAAATTACTCAAGTATTTGCTCCAGTTCGATATTCAATAGTTTGGATTTTCACATTCCACAATACGGAAGTGGTTTCATCTGAATATGATAAACCGCGCGGTGATTTGTGCAATTGTCAACTTTTCATTGTGGTTGTAGATGCTGCCTCGTATTTCTCTCAACATGCACATCGTAGTCTTCATCAAGTATTTTCTCCAACTCTTATATCACTACTTTGTTGTATCTCATCTGAGTACAATCATCTCATGAATTAACTGTGTGACGTATCTTCACCTAACGATTCCACTTGTACAGCCAATCTATTCGTCTTTGTTTCATTAATATTTCATTGATTAATCATAATTTTTTCCACCTAATTCATGGTCTCGTGCACCTAAATTTTCGTGACTTACCATACTATTGTGCGGACAACTTGTGTGAAGACAACCAATATTTCGATTCAGAAAATGCACCATTGGAGTTTTTACGAATTCAATTATGAAAATGTGTCAAGTTGACTTTAATAGCTTCGATGCATTTCGTATCTACGTAAGAAAGATTCTCATTTTCGTAATACCACGTCTAATTTTGTGTATCGTGTCAGTCGATACTGAAATCCGAATTGAAAGAAATATTCGTGTACATTCTGAGTACATTTTCACATCCTCATTCAGCGATTATATATATTGATGTCGCGTGTTCAATCTGAATGCCGAATACATTCGGGAACATTTCTAGAAGATTAACATCGCAATAGTCTATATCGGATTATATTCCATTGCAGGATTCTCATACACAAATATTTCTGTATTGACGGTAAATGAAACTCTATTTCATTCTTGAATTGTCAAATACAATTCCCAGGGTATAACACAAAGAAACAAAAATATCCGACCCATCCTTCTAAGCTTATCGCTAAGTTAATTTCCTTTTCCATCAAAAAATGCTTTCGTTAATTTTTCAAAATTATGGAATTATCATTGTCAAATTCCACAGTTTAATATTATCCGTTAAACAAACATTGTTTGTATTCGTTCTGGATTATTCACAGATGAATTTATATTTTAATAGATCAAAGTGCTTCATAAATTATATAGACGCATATATATATGTGCAACTATGTTGGGAAGAGTATAAAGTGTGACGAACACAGACGCGGAACGAGTTACGATTGAGATTTAACTTATTGACAAGCTACTTTGATAGAGCCCCGTTGTACTACGATGGGCGCGTTTCCCACATAGTTTCTCCCTTGGTTTATCCTTCCTCACAGAGTATGTCACGACTTGGTACTGATTTCCCTCAGGACACAACCCCCTTTATTCGGATTCTATTCTTCCATCCGCAATGACTATACATACATAAGCATGTGTGTGTATGAACATATATGCGTTGATGTACATTTGTATGTATGTCTTACGGTATTTTGCATTGTGTTGTTGCGTTAAGATGTCAGAGGTTGAACGTGTAGACAATATGAAATTTTACATTTCATTTCTTTCAATTTTATAATTTAACAACAATAATGATAATATAATTAACGGAGAAATAGAATTGAATGTTTTATTTCTGCAAGTAAGGGTGGACTGTCAGTGGAGGATGTTGAATTGATAACACACGCAAGAGTATATATGTATATATAAATTGGCAAACATGGAAGAAGTATAGCTGAGAAAAGGAGAGACAAGTATAAAGGGGTGAAATTCTTTCTTATTTGACGCAGAAGAGTGACGCGGATGCGCGGTGCTTTCACGTTGAGAAAATAAAATAAATGAGGAAGAGAACACGATCCTATGTACCGTCAAGTGTCAGACGTTTTTATTAATTTCGTTCAGAAACAATTAGTTGGTCCATTCGTCAAGGCGCGTGTTTCATTTAATTTTTTTCCCTTTCACTCTTGTTTTTCACAGCTTTTTTTTTTCTATTTTTCGCTTGCGTTTTGTGTCAACTTTGACGTGTAATATATATTGTTTTATTAAGACGTTAATAATTTACATCATTCTTATGTTTCAGTATCCATTCGTTTAATGGGACAATTCACATGATGTGATTACACTGGTCGACAAAATGAAAGATTTTTTTTGGGTGTCTGTTCTCATGCTCAAATTTTGATTCTAGACATTGAAAAACACTTCAATTTTCATGTTTAGTTCTTGAAGTTTGCTTTTGTCTGATTCGCGTCGATAAGTATATTTTAATTTATTTTATCTTAAGATTTTATAGAAAATATTCACTTTTTGATATTAATTTCTCGTTGTTTCACATTTATATGTTATTGTTCAATACGAATTGTCAATAAAAAAGACTTTTATACCCAGCAAAAATTTTTGTTATTCATAGTAAATGCATGAAAAAAATATGAAAATCAGTGATTTTAGCTAAAAAATTAAGAAATTTTTCTAATTTCTACAGAAGTAAATTTTAATGAAAAAAAAACTTTTTCCCTATTTTTTAACCTAGGAGAAACTAGAATTCAACATGTAGATGTCAGACCCGAAAATCGTGTTGACCGGTGTCATTGAAGAGAAAAAATATATTTCAAATTTATCAATTGTGTGTATTGGTATTGTGGCATAGTCTGAGTGGTGTATGCATTCAATTCATTTCAATCAACATCGATGAATTTGTAACAGTTCGATAGTTGAAAAATTTTCTGTTTCAATATAATTTTGTACAGTTAAATACATAACTTGAAAATGTTCGCTATTTGTCCCTGACTCTTTTTCATCCGTAATTGTTTTATCCATATATTTTCAATTCCTTTGTGCATGTTCAAACTCACATATTTCATTAGTTAGTGGATTTGGCCTGCGGCATTCATACTCAACCTCCGCATTGTTCAAAGGGTGGAATAATTTTTTTTCTGTTTCAAATGCAGATTGCGATCGAAATATTGAAAACGATGTAAAAAGAATAAAACAATTCGTGAGTCTTCCCGTATTAGTCTTTATCTGAAAACATGTGGGAATTTCAACTGATTGTTATACTTCGGTCGTTTTTACCATCACCAGGATCAACGTGAAATGGTCTTTATCTAACTTAATTGAAAAATTATGAAAATCAACGCCAATTGCAATAAAGAACGATATGAGCATGATCATCATTCTAATTGTATGCGCGACCATGCTATACATTTATATTTATATCTCCAAGTTGCCAAAATAACCCGTTCGAACCCCCAATGGTGCGTGTTACTTCAATGCTCCCTCCTTGGCTGGCAACGTGACGTGCGAGAGGAAGACACTATCCAGAGCTCGCATCAAAATTATTCCGTATAATTATATTCGTTCAGCAACGACGCCTCTGGGGTTAGAAATTGAAATTGAACTTTATGATGTATACGATGGTAGCATCAGTTATAAACTTGTTCATTTATTCATAAGATATACATTTATGCAGTGTATAATCAATGGAAAATATTTGTCCACAACTATTTTATCATTTGTTCATTTTTATGGATCTACAATGAATCCAGTACATTAAAATTTCAATTTTTATCATCATGAAAGAGTTCAGGTTCGATGTAAATTGATAAATAAATTATAATTGTTCATAATTGCAGCCAATATGCAATGCACAATTGGTTGAAATAAATATGTACATCATCTATATTATTCTGTATTATATATATGAACATCTTCGTCACTCTTTCATGGTTACTCTCTATATCGTATGGTATATAATGGCGTTGCACGATATGCAACCATTTGCATATATATCGGGTCATTATAAATATATATCTACATATAACAGAGTTTCTGCGTCTCTCTCATCATTCTCTTTATCTTCTCCCTTTTTTTTCTTTTCTCTCTCTCACACCAATTCTCTCCATCTTTATCACCGCTGTTCACAGAATATCACAGAAGCAAAACGTCATATCACGACTGTGAAACTATTCACATAGCTGTTCGTTTATTCTCAATTGTTCCACGATTTTCCCATTTTCAAACATGTATCAAAAAATTTATTTTTTACCGTTTTCCATATTTTATTCCTTTCCACTCTTTCGTGATAATGATAGAACTGACTGTGATAGTAGAAGAAACAGGAATGATGACGATGAATGGGATAATGTATGAGGATTGAATATTCATTTTTGTTATGTGGCAGAATTTTTTCGTTGGCTGTTTCCTGCAATTTGTTATGAATATTTTTGGATATTTGGGTACAATTATAATTCATGATCGCAAACATATTAGATATGCACATTTTTTATTGTGATGGATTGTGAGTTGTATGGTTGGAAATGAGTTGGGATAACTGAAGGTTATATTGGTCATCAAATCGAAAATATTTTTTGTTTTGAAACAAAAATGTTTTAATCAGAAAATTGATTTAAGACAGTTTGGGAAAGGAGTGTGTGTGGGTGTGAGACAGATTCTGAGTAACATCATGAGTGGGGATGTGTGAAAATTGGATGTCCCATAGATATTTACGTGGTGACATTTGTTCCTTAACTCTGATTGTTTGTGAATGATGTGCAGGATGATATTTGAAACAAATTCGGAGTGCTCCAACTGAGTTTTCAATTAGTTTCAGGTCATGATATGCAGTTGTCAAGATGGATTTAATTTGGTAGAGGCCGTCAGATTTATGTTGCAAATAGAAAAATGATGACGTGTTGTGAATGGTGTTGGAGATGATGACACTATTAAATGCAATGGTGATGTAGACATGTGACAAGCATGGAAGAGGATTGGAGAAAAGCCTCCTGTCACGATATTCCCGATTGTCGATGAGTTATTAATATTCTCGTTCATGAATTATTTCTTTTCAAAGACCTCTAACAATTCTGTCAGCATCGTCCATTGAAATGACTGGTGGTCATTCAATAAGAATGCAAATAATGAAAAGGTGTTTTTACACCCAACTGAAATCAGTGTCATGTTAGGGTGAGAACGATATGCACATCCATCTGGACACATAGTTGGCTGACGTCAATAAATCTATTCATGATTGAAACGCTCAATAGAAACAAAAATATGTAAATGATAATATGAATATTCAACTTGTACCCACAATTTTATCTCTTGGTCGGGAATCTACCAGTCCATTTTAACATCAGATGTGAGTTGATGAAAATGGAATAAAACTCCAATTAACACGAACAATCATGGAACAAAATATTTCATCATATCATTCGATCTTGGAAGAGATGTGAATAAAATCAGTGAATTGTCTCGAGACAAAAAAGAAGACTATGTGATTGATGTGATGCAGAATGAAGTCTACGACTCCAGTTCGATTCATCCTTGATCCCATGTATTTTTCTCCAGACATTTTGCAGATTGACAGAATATCGAAATCAATTTTGAAATGTCTTCCGAATGAGAACATGAAAGTTTTCAACCAAATAAATTCCTAACAATATCCTTGCTCCAATCCATGTATAGATGTAATTATTTTTTATTTATCTTGTAACCATAGTCGAAATTCAGTTTCACTATTTCGTCTGTCGGTATTCGTAATGCTGCACTATGAGCGTATCGCGACCAAGTGAACGAATGAGCGAGTAAGTGAGTAAACTAAACGAACGAACGAGAGAACGAATGAAAAGCTCATCCCCACTGCTGTTTCTACCCCTCTCGCGCGGTGTTACTGGGCATATACCACCATCTTTATACCACCGCCGCCACCACTACCACCACCATTACCATCACTACTACTACAACCTATTGCATAGCATGGTTTGCTGCGATATATCGCGATATATACACAAACTCTCGCGTCGCCCTACCTCGTCTTCACGCTCAACAGCTGGTGGTGTGCTTCTGTGTGGCTTTGCAGAGATCGTTCTCTGGCCCATAGCTGCTAGATGCTCCTGGGCTTCTAGTCACCGGTCCGTTTCCCAATGTTCACGTGCCTCTAAGCTTGAAGTTCACTGTGAAAAACCTTTCAAATTTGTTATCTATATGTATTAGTTATTCTTCAGTTCAATTCCAATGTCAATAATTAGATTCGTGGTGTGATATTGGGAATAATGCAACTCTGAGTGTGTATATAAAAAATGAAACGAATTGCAAGTGCGTCATCAAAATTGATACAGTGAACCGATACGTATTGCACTTTATGCACATTGTTATCACAATTTATATAAAAAATTGTATGTCATGCTATGAGTGAATTTTCATTATGCGGAGTTATATGAGTGAGGCTACTGATGAATAATTGTGTGATTATGCAAGCTATACGGACCTCGTGATTTGATGATTTTCAATATCACAGTCAAGGTCAACAGTTCATTTATTTGTTATTATAATTATTTATTAGGTTCCGCATCGGTGTTCATGTTTACAACTTGATATGTCAACATTTCCGCGCGCGTCGACCCATCGTATTGAGACATAAAAGTTGGATAAATGTAAGAGTAGATCAAAGCTCTCGAGCCGCCGCTACTGGTATTGCCGTCGCCGTTTCAACGTCGACGTTGCCGTTGCTGTTGCTGTTGCCGTCGTCGTCGTTGCGCCGCTACTACCACCAACCACCCAACTATACACAACAACTCAACGAGGCATCCCTCCCACTCGTCTCTCTGTCTGATTCGCACAACAGCCAAAGCGGAAGTGCTAGTCAGTCGGCGAGCGACCTTCCGACATCACGGGTTAGCTTCACCCCCTTGTTTATATATACACACAGCATCGGCCTTGTGTATTCACGACCTTGTTCGAAAAACCGCGTCGCTGCAGTCAAGGATACCGCGCCGGTCTCTATCGATATATAAACATCATAACTGTCAGTTGGGTTTTAAAAGAGTTCTTTCACTCACTTTTCCCTGAGGATTCATTGATAAATTGGAGGCGTTTCAATTTTTTCACGATTATACAACGATACGTCGGCAAATTCATTTTGATTTTATTCAAATAACGTCAAGATTTAATCGTTACGTGTTGACTTACTTGATTACATTACGTTTTTACTCATCCTTATATATTTTTATCTCACTTAAACATTTGTTCATCTGGAGAGCATTTGAAGATAAAGTTTTGGGTTGAATCAGTTGATGTGTGGTTCTGTATTGGCACGTGAATAACAAATGTGAAAAGTTTTTTTCTCGAGTTTGATAGAAAATAAAGAAAAGAATAAAAGTGAACGTCAACAGTTTTATCTTCGTATTCACTACATGAATAAGTGATAAGAGTAAACGTGTGGTCAGACATATAAACAGGCGCTTCTCACGTGTACTTGTTGAATCTTAACATTCGATTTTTGTGCTTTGACATAAATACTTTCATTCGTTTCCATTCTCCATTTTATTTATATCCCAAATAAACACACTGTGCATTTTATAAACGTGTGCACATCCAACATCATCAATGAATTGACGTCTATTATTGATCGCAACTATAATTGGATCAATGAACAATCGGTCAAACTCATGGAATTACGTGTTACAACCAGATAAAAAAATAATTCGCTAATTTATACTCACAATTTGTCGCGTATTTTGATATGAAATAAAGCTCCGGGATAAGTGTGAAGTAGGTGTTGAAACACTGATGTGATATAGTCAAATATTGATTCGTTTTGAATGGTTGTTTCATGAACTCAACTAAACATCATTACCATAATTGTGAATAAAAAAATAAATTTCGTGATTTTATATCAGACGGGTGATGTGTCACTACTTCTTCTAAGTTTTGTGTATATCTATGTATGAGCTTATACATACAGAAGTATATAGATAGAAATATATACAGATAAACAACGTGAATACACACAAACAGATTTGTAAATTGAAAAAACCATCAAAAGGCAAGAAAAATCTCGAAAGATTGTACGAACATCAAAATCCCGTTCGCCGCCGGTAAACATAAATTTGAAGAAGGATCAGTGAAAACTGTTGTGAATCAGTGTAACGAGTTAAGTGATTGCAACATCAATTCTTGTCACGAGGCAAAAATAAATACCAGTCGCGTACATCAATCATCGAATTGGTGTAATTGTACGAGGCGAAACGATATTGGTGTGGCCTCGGTACCGAGCGCTTTGGCTCGAAGCGCATCGGGCCCCGGGGCTGCGGTGGTGGGTTGCCTCGTTGGGGTTTACCCGTGCTCCTCCTCCACGGGACCCAGGGGCCCCATTTCACATCAGGTGTTACAAAACATTCCGGCACGTCAAACATCGCAAAGCAACAATTGCCGGGCCTGTTGCTGTTTACATACCAATCAACCAACATCATCTGTACAGCTTGCAAATCAGCGCAGTGGTGGTTTGTCGTTGAGGGTTGCTAGGGTGGCGTCACTTACCTCAGTACGGGCCGCCCCATACGTTCATCAACATCATTCATCCGGGCCAAGACAAGAGTGCAGGTAATGCTCGCATTTCTCAACACCATACACACAAACACAAACACGTTCGCAATAACGATCTCTTTTCTAAATTAAATTTCATATTTATCTATTCATTCATACCCTATATGAATAATCAAATTGCTCTCACGTGTACGCGAAGTAGCTGATTTCTTATTATGACAAACACAAACAAATGAATCCTTTGAATTCGATTGAGAATATCAGAAAATAAACAAAAGACAAAAATAGTGAGAGCTCGATTATATGTGGCAATTTGAGAAAACGGGACGACATACAGCGTATTGATAAAATTAGAGCACAAAACTGTAAAAAAAACTCGAACCAAACAAAAAAATCTACGAAAAGGTGTAGGGAGGAGACGGACGCAGTAGCTGGAGGTGGTGCGCACATCCTCAGCTGTCCGATGCTGTTCGTTCCATTCACCGTGCCCACCTTCCCCGCAACGCATCAGCCATCCCACCACTCTGTTCATCCTGCTGCACATCAGACGCATCAACAGCAGCAGCAGCATCATCATCACCACCACCACCACCAACAGCAGCAGCATTTGGCAACGCCTGTACACAATTCATTTCAACCTACACCATCAATACCAACAACAACAGCAACACGTCTAAGTCAATTCACTCAATTCAATCATCTTGGACATCATCATTCGGGTGGCACAACATTAATTACCAATCAAGTTACGCGTCATCGTGCTGATTGTACACCACCATTGCCAGACTCACAACAACACTCATTGCAGTATCAACAAATACAGCAGCAGCAAAAAGTGGAACAACAAAAAGAGTCTGAACAAAGGGATCAAGATCAACATCATCATCAGCAGCAAGAACAACAACAAGATCAACAGCAACAGCAGCAGCAGCCGCAACAGCCGCAACAGCCCCAACATCAGCAAAAAGATCAGCTGCAACCATTTCCAGTCAACGCGCCGAATAAGGTAAAAGCGCTTTTTCGTTCGCTTGAAGCAAGAAAATATGATTATTGTTGAGTGTAGTAGCCACATTTTTTGAATTCACATTTCTCACGATGGAGCAATAGCATCAATACCTGCGATCGAGTTTCTATTAAATTCATGAAAGTTCAATCAATATCCAATTGAATTCAGTGCCTGGGTGCAATGCATTGCATCATCCAAGTGCGACCTTTCCCCTTCCAAATGGATGCTATCAAATATTTATCAACTCTTATTACTGAATTTGATGAGTACCAGATCGAATGTTTCCGGATATTTGGTTCTATTACTTGTCCTTCGAGTTAAAGCTGAACTGAAAACTCTGAGGATGCTAAGGACATAGTCGAGCTTCACAGAACTGAATGACGCTTCCCACACGGTCTTGTTTTCCATCACACTTTTTCAGAGACACGTGGATTCGTTTGATTCAACACCACATTTCCAATACTTCTCAACTGCATCTCGCTGTTTGATTGTGTTAGTTAACCAGTCTGAAGGTAGATTTGATAGAACCTACAGCATTCTCTCTAGCGATCTAGGAATATTTATATATTCAATGTATACATGTGAAGTTAAAGGTGAAAATTATTTGCATGCGTGAACAGGGATGAAGGATGTGTTGCATGTAGAAAAAATTAGTGAAGATCAAAGCATAGAAGATTATTCTATTATGATATGTAGTTTGTCCATGGCGTCATGATATTAAACAGATTCAACAATATAGCAAGGGAAGAAGAGTGAATGAGCAACATAGAAATACAACAACAGACGAGGCAATAGCAGGGCGGAAAGTAGTGAAAAGAGAAGAGAGAAAGCAAGGAGAAAAGAGCCTATAGAAGTACTCGTCGACGATATTTGTCGTCGAAGTGGAAGCGGGACATTTTCTGCTGAATACTTTTTCAAGTAACAGTAGCAGTCGTATAACGCAAGAGAATAAGAAGGATAGAAGAGAAATGAGATAGAGACATAGAACGTCTGAAGGAGCATGACAGAGAGTGAAGGCAAGATAGAATAAAGCCACATGAGAGCGATATACCCACTTGAGTTGAGAGGATGAAACTTTGGTCGGATAATGAAAAAATAGCAGTAGACTATAAGAGGATAATTTAGCAGTTTACAGTTATTTACGGTGCTCTTCATTTCAATTGTTTATGAGATTGAAATTTTCTCATGATTGATGTATAATTGAGAAGAATCTCAAAATTTTTGCCACTTGTTGTGTGATATTGGTCATGACCCAACAGTTCCACTGGAATTATAACACTTTTCACAATAAAATATCAAAAATGAAAATGAGCGTGTGCTTGATGATCGAGTGGATGCTCTGCTCATGCATCCATTCACCATTTTCATATAGAAACAAACGAGTGTGAACGAGGGACATTGCCTGAGAGATGTATGACGTACTGGATGGTTCAGGCAATTTCGCAATTTTCGCGACGTTCACATGAGTGTCTGTAAAAAATGATGTCGAAGAGCGAGGTAACGTGATGGAAAAAAAAGATACAAAAGAGATGAAAAAAAAGAGAATAGAATGAAAGGAAAAATACGAAATAAGAGAAAAAGAAGAATCGTTTATGGTGGGCGCTTGAATCGTGTTCTGCATATATATATAGAGTATGAGAAGGCGGACCCTGGCTCGTTATGCACGAAACGCATTACTTTTATCTCGGGGATACGCGCACAAAACTAGGACCTTCATGTGTATATATCTATAGGTGTAGTGTAACAGAATGAGGAAGGAGGAGAGAGTGGCGCCGAATCGCAATCAATTTTTTGTTTGTTCCTCTCAACTACTCTCACGATTCCGTGACCAACAACACGCATATAAGCAAACATGTATATATGAGGATATGGTGCCACGATCCTGCTGTGTATTCTATGTCTTTTCAGTTTCAGAATAATTTGGATTTGTTGTGGACACACGAGTTGAACCATATCGAGACTTGGCAGTCTCTTCCTCTCTCTTCTGTCAAGCGCATTATATTGCTATACATTTATAGTTTGCTTTTCCTTGCGCAACTCCTTTCTCTATATACACAATTCAGTATTTCTCTTGCTCTCATTCATTCTCATGCTACTCTCCATTGAGCGGCAGGCGCGTTGGCTGGCGTTACTCTGTACAGTGAGATTTGCATTCCGAATCCACGATTTGCATTTCAATTCCACAAGACTTGGCTTCTATTGCCAAACGGTAGGTACCAACATAAATATGATTCCAACAACTAACCGCCACGCTGGTATACACTGTCCATGGTATATTTCTCTTCATCTATCTCTCTGCAATGACGACACCAAAACGATAAAACAATTAATACGTACTGGTGTTTCTATTCTTTTTATTTTTATCACGAAGTTGAGGGGAAGTGGTGCATATTGAATTAGACAATGGTGTACTGTTATGACACATCAGTGCATGGAATTTCTATCTCTGAAATAATATTTTGGAAAAATCTCGCAATGTTATGATTTATTATATAAATGAATTTTGAGATGTGTTCAAGTTTCAAATGGGGTAGAACAAAAAACAGAAATTGATGGGGAAGCAGAATAATCAAACTGGAAAATGTTATAATGACAAACCGTTATAAATGGTGTATTCGTGTGACATACACCACGATATTTATCATGTTCTAATGAATATTTGTCGCTAATAACCATTAGTACATTGACAAACTGAATTACAGTTACCACTGAGATTATTGATTAATTTGAAGAGCATGTTATTGTTTTAATTGTAATCCTGGGAAGCAGATCGAACCGTCACAGAATAACAATTCATTAATGGAAGTTCCCGAGTTCTGCTGGTGATACAGCTTTGGTTGTATCAAATAAATTTATCATTTTGAAATATGCGACAATCAGGAAAACTTGTGAGAGTCACCATACAAAGAGAGGTGTCATGATGAATTTTGTGATGAGGATTTTTCGGGATGAATGCTTGCTCTATACTCTGCAGTGATTATCAAATGTTGCACATGAAAGATACAATGAGAATATGGAAAACTGGTGGCTCATGAATCTGGTGGTTTCCATTGAACGATATCTTTAATGTCTCTTATTTCAACATGTCTTTCGATGGTGGAAATGAAATGACAAATACGATGAATCCACATGGATGACTGGTGGATTCATCTATGGAAACACTGGCAGATGATGAGTCCAGTTGAAATTTGATGATTCGGCTTGATTATTCAAGTGTTTTACGATTTCTAATATCGAAAATCAGGGTCAGTGCCTTGAATTTGGGATTTACTATTAATTTAAATTGTAATAACGACTATGTGCTACTGCACGAAATGATTGTATGTTGAGTTACGTAAGATTGAAATATTTCATGTGACGATTATTTGTGAATTGGAATATTTCATGGCCTTGAATTCATTCTGATTACCAACTGATCGACTCTCAGCTCAGCTAAGAATGACATTTTCATCTACTATTGTGCAGTTGTAATGCATTTGGAAACGCATGGCCAAGTTCAAGTGCTAAACAATCGATATTATTCCCAACCAGGTTTCGGAGTTTGATTATTTTAGAATATCACATGGCCTCTTTTGCGATTTCAGCAAAAGTTGGCTCTCTAACTACTTGGGAATAGTTGTTAATCCGTATGATCTTTTGTTTTGCTCTCTCCGAAAACTTGCTTTCAATGAAAGTGCTTCGGCTTGGATGATAAGCCTCGTGGAAAAGTATAATAGTTTGTTGATTTTTTCATGTGGCTTTCTTGGGTTTGCTGCACTTTCATGAAATCCAGACCAATCATTGATTCCCACTGAATATGAAATTGGTTACAGGATTACTTTTGCAAATGAACATATTAAAAGGTGTTCATCGCTTCATTACCGGAATTTTTCGTTCCGTTTATGGTGTTGAGATAACTACGAATTAGCTTCACGAAATCAATTTCTGCATCTTCAATTTTTTCCCTGTTTATTCGGCGGATTTCTTTCTTTATCAATTGAGACATATCGAAATTTCCATTATAGAGATCACCATGAAGTTAGGGGGAGCATGAGAATTCTTCTTCTCTATCAGTTAACAGAATGTGTATCAATGCACATGCTTCGAGGGGTGAATAAAAAAATTACTTTCCTCTACTGATGGCAAATTGAGGGGTTGGCAAATTTCAACGTGTGGAAATATACAGAGAGTTGGTCTACTCTATGAACTTTGGTGATTTATATGTTCCGATCTAATTTTTTCGATTACCTTGGCATATTGGAATCACCTGCTCAAACATGAAGAGCAGATTGATGGATGCACGATCTACCTACTCGAATCAACTCAAGTTTGAAGTGAAATGTGATCATTACAATTGACTCACCCAAACCGCGTTATGTCACATGTGGTTTCAGACACATTTGTGCTCACGTGTATGTAACCAGACCTCATATAGTAAATGTGTCTCTGAATGGCTCATCTGTATCAGTTCTAACTCTAATAATGACTCATTCATGAAAGCATCAAAGTCCTCATTTGTATAAGTGCAACTCTCACATTGCAACAGATGTAAAAATCATTGTCAATCCGTTGATCAACGAATATAGTTGAACGATATGAATCAGAACACGAACATTCATGTGCAACAGATATGCAGGATGGTATCCAGTATACACAACCGTGCTGATCATTCCAATCTTGATAGCCGAATCGCACCAACATGTACATTATGATCATTGTATAATCAGTCTATATCAACTAGAAAACGTCCTGTTCATATCGCATAGCTCATGCTCCAGTAATTAGAGATCCACTTGCTGATTATCAAATTTATGTTTAACCGACGATTAATATTTGTCAATATTGAGAGATCTCGAATGCGCATCAACCTATCGACATAAATTCACTGTTCCCATGAATTATATATCGTTCAACTATCTCCTACAATGATGTATCACAACTTCAGAAGTTATCGTGATGTTTTCATGTTACAAATATAATTTGATTTTGGCACATTGCAAAATTAAATAAATATCATTTATGGGATGTATAATTAATATGTATGCGTCAGTGGACGTGATAATTGTTATCGTTCTCTCGGACTATGTGTCTATAAATTAGTGAACTAATTACTGAAAATTAATCCGTGATCCTTATAATCAATGACTGAATACACCAGGACATATTACACACGTATATAGACTATTGGTTTACCAAATATACATATATACTTGTAAGATAGGCGGGAAATTAATTATATACTAGTAATGCGGTTGTCATTACAATACCCGAATATCTATGTTTATACTCATACAAACACGAGTATGTATGAGTATGAGGATGTTTATAGATATATATTATTAAATGTTTGCACACGCCTGTGCCACGAATTATACGAGATATCTTAATGAGTACTGGTAATTAATACGGAACGCTGGATTGTTACGGACATTCGTGAGTCCACCGAGATAGATAGAGCTTGAACTGCAACGAGAGAGTCGTGGAAGCCAAGTGAGAGGGAGATGTATGAGCAGGGGCTTTGTCACAGTGCAGGTCTACGAGATAACCGCATAACGTCGTGGTTGGCTTGAGTTGACTATCCTTCGTGGGTGATGCACCATCACCAGCGGCAGGCACAGGCAAACAGCCACCACTTCGGTATATCTATGTATTTATGTTGCCTATAGGTGTTTATATATATATGAAGGTAACAGCAGCAGTAGATTGTATAGTGCCGCTTGTGAAATACGTTAACTGGCTAACCGGAGCAACGATCGACGGGGGATTAACCGTGGCGGTACACTGCAAGAATGGATTGCGGTTGCGTACATGTATATACATATTTGTGTATACAGATGTAATTATGGGTGGTTTTAACTCTGCACATCTAAATTTATCAAACATTGTGCAGTGTTGTTATGGATTTTTTCAGATTTGTAGCGTTGCTGTTGTGTCATTGTTCTGGAAATTTTTGGGAGGTGTTATGGACTTTTATGGGAAGTATTTTTTCGTGGTTGGTTCATGGCTGTTAGGAAATATGGAAAATATTTTTTGTGATGGTTCAGATGGGTTGTACAAATTATTTTTGCGGAAATTGTGCAATGTGAGGTATCACCTGGTGCATGATTTAGATTGGATTGGACTGCATTCTTGGGATTTGATTGCTTTTGAAATATTTATGTTTGATGGTTGGTTTGTGTCAAGGAATTGTTGTGATGTGTCATTTTATTTCATTAGTTCTCCAACTTACTATTCAATCACGGATATTATCAGAAATCTTGACATTTCACGTCTGATGAACGTTTTATGGCATGCTTGACTACAACCCGGAATAACCTATGAAATATTTTTTGTGAAACCAAATATGGAAATGGGAATGGATTCCTGCTGAGATGTGATGAATTAAATTGCGATATCTGACTATACTTTTGTATCTGGATTGATTGATGCATGTGATATGGTGAGGTAGACAGTGAGAGATTTCTTGGTTGGATATTTCTCGTTAATTCCGACCGATTGGGCTGCCGTGAATATTGTTTTGTGTAGTTTGATAGGACTTGGCTTTGCTTGATAAGGAGTACTTTAGAAATGCCACATTGAAATTAACAAAAGATTGTTCGCATCGATAAAATTTTGGAGAAATATTTTGCCTTTTTTTTCGGTTGGGAATAGATGTCATCTTCATTTTTTGATGGAATATGAACTAGAATCGAGAATCATATTAAATGAAAGGAGGGGAAAAATTTCGTAGCCAATCCTGCAACTGTTGTATGGTCGGTTGTTAATGGGATACGTCAAGATTATGCACAGCTATTTCGAAACTATTCTTTGGTGAAATGAAATTTATTGCAATGAAAAACATAAAAGATTCTTCATTTCGATCACTGTTATTCTATACTAATCAATATAAATATAGCCAATGTCAGTAATGTGACATGGGTGATGGAAAATAAATCGAAGTTGGGCAGATGATTGAGTGAGTCTACGATGAAATGATGGAGTAAAATATTGAGAAAAATGAGGCCATGTCAAGAAATTATTTTCAATCGGAGCATCTTCATCATGTTACCAAAAAGAAGCACCAAGTACTATTACTGCTCAAGATGTTTCACAAGTCATCCCAATATGATCAAAGCAGAATCATTCAAACCAGCTGAAACTCTACAATTCGTTCTCATTGTCGTGAATGTCATGTCACAAATTTTTCGCTAGTTTACTTTTTTGGTGTGAACATTGCATGGATGCGTATCCTGTGAAACGATCCAATTTGATACAATAACTGGCTTCTGATTCGATGTGAACAGTTGAGTAGAGCACAGAACATGGATCAAAATGATGTCCATGAATAGTTCATAGTCAAAAAAAAAAATAACCAGAAAAGTTAAAATTTATTCAGATTCTTCAAAAAATGTATAACATTACATATCTATCTTATGACGCGTTCATATCATTTCATATTTTTCTTCCATTACGATGTTTTTTCCAGAACATCTCGTACTTGAATGTATAAAATAAGTCCGCATGCGCTCTCTCAATTCAAGACGTTGCAAAATTAGAGGGTGCAAAGTTTTCGAGAGCTGCTGCTAGGTTTTTATTTTTTTACTCTTTACTTCCCCTTACTGCGTCGTTGTACAGGCTGAATATATCACCACACCGGTGAAGTCGCGATACGGGGCGTCTAATAAATATTAACGAGAAATGTAGTGAGATGGTAATCCACGAAACTTGTCCTTCACTGTGTGCGAAAGTCAAAAAGCGTAAAAGAAAGTGCAAGAGAAGTAACATCAAGAATATGGGTAGCAGCGACATGTACATATATATATGATGTATACGTGATGAAAGAAGTTCCTTGTAAGAAGAATAGTAATTGATTGATTAAACTGGCTCATTTTTGGATGAAAGAGTCGACAAGTTGGGAGTTTACAGAGGTGTATGGATGTAGGAGAGGAATTGGTAGGGTTGAAGAGTGGTTGAAGAGGGTCGGGCCATCACAGAGTGGGAAGAGGACAGCGGGAGTACAACCTGCAGCGACTTGAAGGCACAGAACAGAGCTACATACACACAGGACAGGGCTATTTCCAAGGGCTCGAGATTACAAGTCATTGTTCACGTGGCACCCTTTGTCTCAATTCTACCCTTCCTCGCCTCGGGCGCCGATCCAACCGTTTCCCCACCGCACGTTCATTTCTCTTTCCCCGTTTTATTTTTTTATCATTCTCTCTTCTCCCCCGCTTTTATTTCTCTTTCGTTTTCTTTTTTTTTATCCTTCTTTTCATCTTGTCGCTTCTTCTCACACATCACACGTAGTATGTATCTACCCATCATCATTTTTGTATATATATATATACGTTGTGTGCGTGTGTGTGTAGATTTATGTACTATATCTAGCTCAATGTTCACTTTGAGCTCGCAAGAATTTTCCTGTCATGTTTTGCTACGGTAAAGTCTGTGATGGTTCCCCACACAAAAGCTCTTGGTGCATGTGGCATGTGCATCATCTCTATAATCGCATTATTGTTTCTATAGATAGATGCGCCATGACCCATAAATTGTTGTGATAAAAGGAAAATCTTATTTCAGATGAATTATAAGATTTGTGTCAATGTTAATTGACTTTTGAATCCAATGATAGAATTACGGTGATTAACTATCGCGGATGATACTTTTGTCGTAGATGGAATTATGGACACCATATAAATTTTTATGAAGTATTGTGTGGTTTTATTAATAAAAAAAAAAGAAGGAAAAAAAAATCCATTAGGTTTATTGTGCTTTTGATCGGGGTTATTATATACAAAAGCTCTCGACTCAATCATTCTCCTCTTTCTTACATGTGACAAATGTCTTGGAGGAAAGAAAAAAAGAATTAACGGGACCAAAGGACTTACAGGAACATTTTATTGGAGCAGACAAATTCGGCCAGGAGCGATATCAAACTTCTCTTGCGTATTATTTATATGTAGGGTCGTTTACTCATCGCGACTGAAGCTCTCGTTGACCGAGCTGTTGTAAAAACAAGGTCTCTCGACGTTTCAGTTTATTCAATCTGTTTTGTTAGGATCGTCGGGCAAATAGTTCACGTTGACACCTAACTTATTCGTATTTTTTTACATATGTGTCGATTGGAAAATATTACAGGAGAAATATGAGAGATTGTGTTAATTTTTTGTCTCTATTCAGCAGGTGGATAAACATTTATTGTTTGACGTTTATTTTATTTCATCAAATGTTTGTCGTTATACAGTATTCCGTTCCCTGATGCATGTTCAAATGTTTTCTCATTAGTTTTAGAGAAAAAAATTTATTGAAATGATGTTTCATGAACCTCAATAAAGATAGAAAAGTTAATGAAAAATTCCACAGGATTTTTCATCTTTTGGGAAATATTTCAACTACTATTTATCTAAAAGTTGCTAATTAAATCACGCAAATGTCCCAACATGTCAATGTTAAATTAATTCTTCATGTAAATTATAATGTCTTGATTGCATATTTTTATAATGAAACCGACAACATTTTCGACTCTTGACACGGATGTAAAAATTCGATTCCAGATGACATGTGAAAAAAGAGGATATGTCAATCGAAAATTTGGTACGTGCACTGAAAAAAAAAAAAAAACGAAAAACAGAATAAATCGCTATAACTATCAGTAATTAATTTTGATAGTCAACACTAGAGAGATTGACCCCTTCAACAATTAAATATTCAGAAGAGAAACAACATCCACAATCGTTAATAGTTTCGAATAAAAATCCATCTACAGTTTGTACCGTGGAATAAAATAAATCTTCATGTGTGCATGTTTATTTACTCAGTCTTGATCAACAAAAGTACATTCACAAATATATGCATTGAAATTGTAACATTTATTTTCATTATACACCCCATGGAGCATTTTTTATTTTTACCATTTTTTTTTTTTTTTTCGTTTCCTTCTTTTTTCTGATGAGAGGAAAAAAAAATACATCAGTGAGTGGATAGAAAGAATAGATGGAATAGAATAAATGCTGTGGCAGAGTTGTATATATAGGTGGGAGTAAATTCAACGTAGCGTGGAAGGGCCGCAGACTTGCCGTGAACCACATGGTCCGTATCGGTCAACGTACCATAACATTACACCCATCCCTATATACAGTATGTACATATATCGATGACCAAAGTATATATGTATATACATTTATATATCACCGCACTTTCTTGAATACGCATCACTGTCTACTCAAGGAGAACAAGCGAAAACTCCTTCTTTTTATTCGTTGTTTTATCTGTTATTTATTTGCATCGATATTTCTATTTCCATCTGTAACTACGTTACGACATTGTATTTCATTTTATTGTTCTTCACGAAGAATTGTATTCATATAGAAGGGTGGCCATGATGATGAGGATTTTCGAATAACTTTATGAATGTTATTGATCGGAACATAAATAAATGGGTGAAGGTGTGCTCAGACGGATGTTGAATAAATTCTGTATCATGCAATGGTGTAGTTCAACACATGTACGAACACCTACGCGTATGAATACGATTCAGCAACAAAGTTTTGCATCTAAAAGTCTGACGGTTGTTCAAAATTTTCTTGAATTCATTCGTGTTTTCCTGTGTCTTTTAATACTTTCAAACAAAGTCCTTTGTTGCTTATAAATATTTTTACTTTTTCTTTCATGTATAGATGAGGCTCCAATTTTCTCATTTTATTGTGTAGTGATGTCGCTTCTGGTCGTTTGGTTGGATCACCTGAAAGCTAATCTGTCCCTCGGGAATAACTTGAAACAAAAACTCTGATCCGTTTTTTTTTTGCTACACGTAGTTTACATTTTTTATTTTTACTCATTGTCTGTGTGGACCATGTACAAATGGCGCAATCATATAATTGAGTTGAAAAAAGTGTGGACTGTATTGAATATTGAGTCGCTTTTTCAATTAAAAATTCATGTAAATGACAATTAATAAATTGAATCAGTTGATTCATGTGCGTGAGCATGCATTTGTGTTCACGATGAAATGATAAAAGTACATTGTTCGGAAATTGTTTCCAACAGTTTAATAACGTTTTTGTTTCGATCCCAGTGAATATTTGTCACTATTTTAGAGTAACCACCCATGGTTTATTCAATAATTTCTCACAGAAAACTCGATAAAAAGCTCCATTATTTTTTTTTTCTGAATGGTTAAATTAGTTTGAATCCACTCCAATCACAATTTAAATAATTAAGTTTTGAATAGCATAATGAAATTCAAGAAACACAACTTTCCTCCCTCGTATCACAATTTTCGAATGAGATCGACAACTAGGAACTCTACGAATTTTTATGGATCTGACCCGAAAAGTGTAAGTTCAAAATGACTATAAAAGCACAAACAACCTTCTATGATTTATGAAGAAAAAAGGCAGAAAGAATTCAATAAAGTGTTGACAGCAAAACAAAATTTGAACGTTTTTCCGATCCATCCAATGTTTGATTGGAATTTTCATCATTCTCATTTCATTTTATTCATCGAGAACATTAGTTGATAAAAAATATTTTCACATCGTACAGTTAAATTGCCAATTTGAAATTTCGGTGGATGAATTAATTCCGAAAATGTTGTTTGACATTGTATCGAAAAAAACGTGGTGTGTAAATACAAAATATTCAAACACTTCTCTACGATGAGAGCAAAGAATTTGTGCTGCTCATCCACTACCCGATGGTTCCGCATTTAAATGAATCATCATTTATCTTTGCACATGTTTCTCTTGTTGGGCTCATCATTAGTGTACACATTCATAGTTGAGCACACAGATACGTTCCAAATGTAGATGTATGTATGGAGGCACGCCAGAACCTGCATGCATGCACAATCGGTGGTTAGCTGTGACTTCGTTTTTTTTTTTTTCGCCACTCTCACACTCTCTAATTTGTCTCCTCACCTTCTCCCCTATTGACCCCTCATGTCCCCTGTCACATCCACCCCCTGTGTCACCCGTCTCATCCCACTCTCTTTTGTGCTTTGTCCTCTTCCTCCCGTATGAAGCCATACCACCATACTCTTGCACCCTTCTCGCGCGCCTGCCTACAGTTGTGTCCCCCTGTGTCCCTCTGGTGCTACTGGCGCTGTCGCGACCCCCAACCCCTCTCTCGCTCTCAACGCGGGCTGTGTTCGGGCGCTATGGCGAATTATTTGCTCCGCCGGAGCATGAATTCCAACCGTAATTACATTTCGCTTGATATTCAATTAGAATTATCGGTCCGCCTCGCTTCATCCTAGCAAGATAAAAAATTTGTAGTTTCAAAGGGGACAATCATCGGGACATTTCCAGGTGAAGTAATTTTTAAAAAATATTCGTATCTATATAGTTGGATGTATAAACTAACAAGGGGTGAAGACAACGACAAGAACCATATAATTGCTAACGTAAAATGTGACGAATTCTTCAGTGGCAATCATGGACAATTATTGTAATATCAAGTGCTGGTAACAATCGGCCATTAACGGTCTCTCTTCTGTTTACTCCAAACGAATTTATAGAACTGGATACTTGAGAAAAAAAGAAATGTAGAGATCAATCTGCGTAGAGTGGACTCAATAGAGATGAATCGGCAGCCTAACAGAAAGAGCAATTCAAGAAAATAAAATTGCTTGTGCTGTCAAATAGTATCGGATTTGTTTTGACGATTTTAGGCTTTTATGATCGGGAAATAGTGGAAAGATGATAGGATATCGTCATGTGCTTGGATCGCGAGCTCACTCACGGCATGTACGTTGGCGTGTAGCACAGTAGAGTTCAGGGTTATGCATTTTCAGCAGATGACCTTTTCATATGCACATCTGATTGTGTCGCAATAAGTCCGATGATGTTCAATTTTATTGATATTTAGCCACTTATTTCACCAGTACTGTTGTAACCATCGATTAAGTCTTCATTTTTATGTGTTTGAAAAGGTCATGCGTTATCTGCGGCTTCAGGTTATGTTTACTCTTCTTATTCTGGATAAGCTCGTGTAAAGTAGATAATATTGATGAGATGATCAACTCATATTGAACAAATCACCTTGAGGAGAAAATACTTGGGATACGATTGATGATTCAACGGCGAGACTTGAATTTGTCGAATTAGGAATTCAGACGAACATACGTACATCGGAGCACGGAAGCGGAACAAAATGAGAACGAAATAAAACTTGAATGAGACCAGCACAAACGTAGGATGAATTCTATGCTTGACCTTGTGATTGATTAGAAAAACTCGGAGTGTGTTGAGTCGATCGCATCTAGAACACACTCAACTCTTCAATGTATGGAAAGCTTAATGCCATGAACCGCAGAAGGCCCTCGGGTCTTTCCTGATCACTTTCACAGAACCCACGCGGCGCAGTATGCACATACGTACGCATGTTTATCGCGATTTGCATCAAACGATCGAATCTGTTCATCAATCAACCCGTTTCACCGTTTGACGTATCCCATACTATCATTCTCATCACAAACAAACATTCCACCAACTGCCCATTCATTTTTTAAGAAAATATTGTATTGTTAACGAAATTTATTTCGAGAATTTGAAATGATGAACGAATGAGTTGCATTGAATTCAGTACCACGAATTCACATGGGACTTTGTGTCACCTGGAACCGCAAAGTGAATTTTGTCATATTCATATTTAATAAAAGGATGAACGTATTGCACTTGATTCAGCGATGGTTTTCAGTGATGACATGAACCACATGATATAACTAAAGCTATTCACTTCATCTTCAAAGAGTATTTTCCCATTTAGCATTCAAAATCTGGGGCCATGGGCTTCTAAAAATGGGAACGTCTCGGCTCGAGAATTCCCAGAGGAACCGGACATATTACGGTTTTCTAAAAGTTTCATAATTCGAAAAATATAGTTTATCGTCATTCACATGATGACGATTAATGTCGAGGTGTAGATTATTCGCTGAGTTGTGGATATTTTTTGAGTTCGGTGGTATATCAAATATTGATTCACGTTAGATTCGATGCTTTCAACTGAAAAATCCACGAATTATTTACATATTGGCAACATCGATGAGCATTTCAAGTACCAATGGTATCCGTACGGATGTTGGCATCGGAAATTTGATGTGTATTGAATGTAAATCACAAAGGCAAATTATCCGACGTTAATCATTGGTAGACATCATTAAAGCGTCGAGACTGATATCCGCATGTAAACAGAAACGAAACGAAGCCAAAATTTAATTTAGAAATCTTGATAGTAAGAACTGATCAGAGGCGCTCTAGGGTCAGCAATTTCTTATTGAATCTTCGCAACATGGAGAAGAAACTCTGTCACTTGAATGTTAAGAATTATGCAACAATCGTGATCAGTTTGAGATATAAAGGTGGAAATTTCTTATCGTCACTCAATTTAACTTTCATCATTCAAGATTGCCCTCATCTTGAACAACATTTTTTTTGGAACGCTCATCATGGATGTTATTCATCGATGCCTAAATCTTTCTCTGAGGAAGAATGACTGCGTTCCTGAGTTGGTTCATATATTGGTTATACCCTTGCAAACACGTTCGAATCAAAATTCTAGAAAATGAACTTTTATCTCTGAATTGTACAAAAATATATCCTTCCAAGACTTGAATAATTTGAGGATCAATTGATTTCTCAAGGTTGTGAATAAAAATAGTTTTTTGAAAATTTCTATTGCAAATTCACTCAGTTCAATTTTCTATTGAGGAATATCAATGGAATGAAAAATTTTATTTTGATGGGATTTTTGATCATTGAAAATTTCATTTGGGATGTGTCGAAGTTTTTCCTATAGTATAGAACAAATTCTTTTGGCAGGATGAAATACATTCTTGCAATAAAATGAGATGAATTTCCATGTTATCACAAAACAAAGTCCTGCATGATATCAAACAAATTCTTTCGTTGTATAGTAATTTTATTCATCCTTACATTGCAGTTGTTTTCATAATAAAACGTGAGACTTCCTGTTGAGAAAAGAACTGCACTTACGTTACTAAGAAAAGTTTTTATTGTCTCTATGTCGATTTAGGAATGTATGAAAAATAATCAATCTAATGAATGAATAAAAATTCATACATTCGTAAATTTATATTATAATAATGATGCTCAGTCATGACTGTATATTTGATTGAACAACAATCTATTCATGTCGGCATGGAATATTTCAGAGCAACAAGAGACGTGCTAAATGCAATTTTGATGAGTTTCTGAACTATTTGTGGTAAATTTTTGAACAGTTCGAAAGACAGAAATTTTTCCCACCGCAAGATATCAACTTCCATTGTTAGTTAACAAGATAACTTTTGTAGACTCTTGGATAGTTGTTTAGTGACTATCGGAACGGATATGCTGCATTATATCAGCATGAAGAATGGATTGACACGTATTATCTTATTCGTCAGTGTTCACACTGACATCATGGATTTTCCTGATTAAATCGCACAGAAACTTCGATATTCCAATTTTGAGGAAACTTTGATGGATGTTTGTGAGTCAATCAGTGTGACAAATCCCAATTGTCTGACTTAAATGAGTCGACCGAGTGTTCGAACTAAAGAAGTCTCTCTATGCTGAAGTGTGAACGACATCTCCAACGTCGTTCTCTACATTGAAACATCTGTCAAACAGTGTGAACTGTTCAATGATAAATTCATCAATTTCATCATTGATTTAATTCTCTTAGAATGAATATAAAATGAAATACGTCAATAAAACTGTTCCAGTAGCAATTTGCATTTCTTCAAATCAGAAATTGGAACATAATTTCGAGACGTGCGATGATCACAATTTTTGAATACCAAAATCATTGGAGGATATACGAGTCTAACGAGGGATGCATTACTGATGATTTTGAGTGAATATTAGAACAAATTCCAGCTTACAAAGACCTTGTTTGTCTATCAACATCATCGCAGGCTATTTTCATGTAATTATCAATAATAATACCTCACACTCGAACGATTTCATCTCATATCTTTCCATATTACTCCTCAATTATCACAACTCACTTGTCACTCAGTTACTGTTGAAGCTTCTCATAAAACTGAAAAAGAATGAAAGAAAGACCAATTGACATGATATCACATGAGAGTAACCATTCCATTAATTTGAAGACTGCATGGAAAAGGAATTGCCATCTCTCAATTCACAATTCATGTGCACATTTATATTTATCCGCAGATAAATTCCAGTTTTTCTCACCCAGTTTTCATAATTGACAACTTCTACATGAACGAATATGATTTCCTCAAGCACAAGTTTCATCGACTTCACAATTTCCCATAAACCAGTAACATCCACTTGTCAAACAAGTCATAGAAAACTTCAAAACGTACTCGCAGACCAAATTAACCATCACAATACCAAGCAAGACTAATAGCCATGACATCCACCACCTCATAAAACATTACAATGTTCTAGTTGCTTTTCATACTTTTTCCTTTAGCCATGAACGACAGGGATTAATTTGGAGAGTCCCCTTGAACACAGAAGGCAAGGGAACCCAACATGGAAATGTAGCTAACATCTTTTTGTGTTATATTATCAAAAAGCCATGTGACACCGTACATACATGAATGCTAAAAACAGATATGAAATGATATTGTAATATACAATGACACTCTACACACGAGATGGTTGGAGTGAGTGATGCAGTGAAGGTGGCGGTGTATGCGAGCGGGAGTACACAGAGAAGCGAAATTGAGATAAGGTGACATGGAAGTGGATGCCAAGGTTGAGAACGTACCTCACACCAAAGCTGGGGTGTCAAGTATCTAGAAAGAGCTAAGAAAGTAACACAAAGTAAAGAGGGAGAAAGATGCTTCACATTTACATACATTTATATATGTATATATATAGGAAAGAGGGTGTAGGCGGATGGTCCTTAAAAGTTTGAGTGGAGCTCTTCTTCGGTGTGGGCGCCGCTACCATCCTGGTTGATACAAGCAAAGACGCAGTGAGATGGGTAGCGCGAGTAAAAGAGAGAGGGTGGTCGAGTGAAAGAGAAAAAGCAAGATAGAACGAAACGGTTGTTATCTAATTTTACTCTCAACGCTTCTTCGATTTATTCGCCAACTTCCCAGCGCGTTACAATATGCCACAAAGGCGATGAGGGTGATGTGGATTCCCCCATCGTTGTCGTGGTGGTCGTGAGTGGGTAGCGCACTATATTAAAATGAAAATAGAAAAAGAATAAAGAAAGATTGGAGAAAAATAAAAAAGAAATATGAAAAGTTGTGCATGGCTTTATTGGTTGAGAAACAGCAGTAGAAGAAATTAAGTTACGTTTGTAGTGTAGGGGAGATTTGGACGAGATGAGACCCTTAAGGAAATTGAGAATGTATGTGTTATCATTAGGAGATCTGTTGGTAGGACAAAATGGGCGCTGTCTATCACTTAGTGTAACCATTCAGAAAATGAAAATTCTTTCACATATAATCATCATCAAGGAAAGAAGTTCTTCGTTGGTGCAATTCACTTTTGATTCACAAATTGTGCGTTGTACGCGAGTAGAAATTGTATTTTATCCTTAATTCTTGGGCTATTGTTGTGAGTTCGTTAAGGATTCAAATTGAGTGAGTAACAGGCGGAAGTATTGAAGCAGCAAATTTCGTCAGATAATGAAATCCGCAAGGAAAATTGAAAGTGACAAAACACTTTTAGAATCAAATGAAGTATAATTGCGAATGCACCTGTCAATTTTGTTGGATATACCGGGATAATGATTCACATCATATACCGATCCATTAAATAGAAGATGTTCTTGTGTAATTCTGTTTTAGTCACCTCTGAGAAATTTTTCAATCCCAAGTTGTGATCGAATTCAATCTCGTCACATTCGAAAATCAATCGAAATAATCGGATACTCCCAAAGGTTTTATCTACACTTTGTACCAAAAAATATTTTGGAAAAATGTAGGGATGAGCTTCACTTGTAAGTGAAATGTAGAAAATTAAAGCGAAAGATGCGAGCAACGTGTATGTATATACGATCCACGAACAAGCTCTGACAGAGTCAGAACAATTAGGCTCATACGCTTCGCTACTAACTGCGTCAACAACTTTAACTCGGTGGAAAATTGTAATTAAGCTCATCCGAGCAAGCGGCCGCGCGCAAGAAAAGTTGTGTTGCCGTGAGAAAGGCGATGACAGATATATATAACTATATTTATATTTGAAGTGGTATCAAAGAGAAAGGTTACAATGGAAAAATTAATATACTGAAATACATCTAACTAATAAATTGATTTAATCAAGGCAAAACTGATATTTTAATAATGTTGTGTTCAACTTTAACTGCGAGACATATTGGAGGACTTACAATGAATTTATTGATACGCCATATTTTATATTCACTGACATTCATCCCAATATATTTCCTCCCTTTTTTATATTTTTATTTCACGCTTTGCTATGCTAACGTATATATACAGAGGTAAGAGCCGCGCTTTATCCTCGCACTTTGGGCTCTCTGCACCCACTCGAATGCGCGTGCAACTGAAAAGGGCGCCGAGAGCAACGTATAAAATATGACCCTAAAATTAACCAATTCCTTAATTACTCGTTCCGTATTTCGCTCTACCCTTGACTCCATCTCTCTATTTCACTGGCGCATTTTCCCCTTTAGTATCTACATATATATTGCACGAAAGCATTTGGCATGTGCGCACAAATCGGTGGAGCACGGAGTGAGGGGGTGAGGTGTACTACTGGCACCCCTTTTCTCGTTTCACCAGCCGCCAAAACCAATCTGCTCCTCATTAACGCACAAGCATTTAATAAATGTTACGTTTAATTTTCACGATTTCACACGGATACTACGCACAGATGTTTGATTCGAATTTATTTTGTTCAAATATTATTTTATCTCACTATGACAAGAATCAGATGAATGTTTTTTAGTATTGGTGCTGGTTTCCAAATCATCAAACTAGAACAAACAAATCATCACATTTGGTTTTGAGTTGGGACAAAAATATTACAGTGACGGTTTTGCTCATTGCCGATGTTGCCTCATGATTTTAATTGACTGTCAGTGTAGATATTTGCCAATGACGTTGCTAGTTTGTGCTGCGTTTTTGGGTAATTGTCAACACACATTGAGGAATGCGTTCATAATGAGGACTCATTATAAGGAATTGTGAGATACCTGATTGGAAAAAAAGTGGAATACAAACGACTATGAATTCATGGACAGGAGTTTTCTTGATTCATTTTATAGAAGAGAACATGTGAGGCATGAAATTCACAGCACCTGATGCTTAGTTATTCCGTTTATGCTCGCAGAGTATTGAAGTGTTCTTCAACCGGCATGATTCGACTATAACTATTCACATGCAACAATTTATTAAACACCATAAAGATAAACACTACAGATGATATTTTTTATCTGATAGAGTGGAACTCGATATTTATCACGGTTGCAACGTTCCCTCTACTCACTCATACATTGGAGGTTTCAATGACAATGAACTCCCTACATTTTTGTGTTGTATCAATCGAATTCAAATAGTATTCCACATTACTAACGCTGAACTTTGGGCAGATATAACTATATCACTTCAACTCAGGAAGCGCAGTCTCAGGTCCCACGTGATTTGGGATTTCACACAGGATGAGGACTCATGGGCAATCCTGAGGAGCACGTTTCTACTGTGTACTTTCCCTACGGTTACCAGAATAACTTGCACAAAATTTTTGCTGAAAAATGTTTGTAAACTACAATCATTCAAAATGTTTACTCCAAGATTCAGAATGATCAATGTCATATCAGATACAATGAACATTTAGTCACTTGGTCAGAAATGATTGCTGACTGCAAAATCCAAAGAACAATGAATCATCTCACAACTTCATGATGATCCAACTATCCAGATCTATTTCGTTTCATTATGATATGGAATTGTCATATGACGTTTTAGGCGCCAAGGTGTCGATTGGAATAAATTTCGTTTGCACTGCGCACGTGCCATATTTAGCGATAAATATATTTTACAGTCCATTACCCTTTTGTTTCCTCCTCTTTTTCAATGATGAACACCGTGCGAACGAGAGTACGCATTTTGTCCAATAAAATACTTCAATTCCATAAATTTCACATTTATTCTTTTGCGTGAGAAAGTTTAGAAGGAAAGTCAAAAAAGTAAGGGAGGAATGAAAAAAATAAAATAAAATGAAATAAGAGAAACGAATCACTATCTCTTTTACTCTGACATTGAATCTGCCATTTGAAAAGCAAAACGTAGGGTTAAATCATGAAATAAGAAAGAGTGAGAAGGTGAACAAAATGGATGAGTAAGTGAGAGTGAAAAGGCAGGGAAAACGGGGTTGGCCAATGGGCCGGAAGAAAAGGAAGAATAAAGGGGAGGACTACTGTACTGGCCTCTATCCTGCTGCGTTTTCTCCATCCTCCGCTATATCTACCGACCGAATGCTCTCTCTTCATTTTCCTTTTTTCTTCTCGTTTCCACATTTTTTTTCTCTCATTTTTTCACTCTCCTCCCTCTCTTTTTCCTCTCGCCGTTTCTCCTTCCCTCTCGTACCTAAACCCATCCACTCGACCCTACTTATTTCAATAGCTTTTTCCTTGCCTCGTTTGAATAAACTACGTCTACTGCACACTCCCCTTTTTGCACAGACACCCCGCTCATCCGGCTCGTCGAGCCGCGAACTCTTGCTCACTGCGTGAATCTTCTACAGGGCTTCTCCCTGTTTTAATATATTTATATTTATTTTTTCATTTCAACATCTTTGCAAGCTCGTTCTCATTTTATCTATTTTTCATTCTTTGATACCAATTGCTCACATATTTTGTCACCATCTATCCTGTTTGGTGGATTGTCATGTCAAGTCGGAATTGATTGAAGATAAAAACCGTTTTGTCACCTTGGTTTCTTTCGAATCACTACATTTTCATTTTTTTCCTGCTTTGTTGGTTCGAAATTTGAGGAAGTAACGAATCACAATCACTTATCCACTTTCAAAATATTCACCAGTTTGTGAACATTGGTGGAGTTCAGTCTTTGAAGTCTCAGCTATCATTGAGGAAAGATTGTGACACATAATTGTGACAGGCAGGTATGAGATTACTGGAAATTGAATTCTATATCAGACCAACTATTAATTTCAGTCTCGTATCTAATTGTTTATAAGAAAATATCTTCTCTTGTCTTGAGCTATTTAGTTGAGTAATTTATGTCGAAGGATGTATTAAGAGTAACAGTCAATTGTTAGCTGGTAATTACTGAATTTCCTCAGGGAATGTACCGAGATCTTGAGATCATGAGGTATGCTTGATATTTAAATACGAAACACAATGGTGTACTGAATCAATTATGAATTGAAGATCTGACTGAAAGTGTCACACGATAACTCAGGCACTTCTGGCTATAAAGGATGATGAAATAATTTCGGACTTGAACGTCGTATTGCAACAACAGTGGATCCTCTGACTTCTGGCTACGGTTAACACAACTTATCATGACCTTGTTGAAATATTGGTGATGACTTGAAAGCACATGAGATCCTCATTTAGCTAGTCGAAATATCATATTTGCAACGTCCTGGAGTTCTTCAACATTTCCCGCTTTCCATACTCTGTTTTGGATTATTTTATCACTGTGTAAGTCAATGATCCTATAATTAACGAATGTCCACGATATTTTTCGGAATTTTTTTATATCTGAAAATACCAATATTGTACAGCGGTTGCGGATTTTATCCAATTTCCTTCAACAAACCTTGATCATTCCTCTCTGTCGCTGGTTCATTACTTGGACATCTGAGGATTCTTCTCTAAGTATCCAGGTATTGTTTATGAAGGTCTCTTTTCTTTCTTCTTTGATGCACGAACATGTTCATTTCAATTTTGACCTATTTTGGATTTAGACTCATCACCCGAATTCGAATGATCATCCATCGTAGGATTAGAACAACAATCTGGTTATTTTCCTCTCCTACGTTTTCAATAGACATTGATTTAGCAATTCAACTAAAATAATTCGTTCTATGTTGTATTCTGTGGTGCATGAATAAATGCATTCTTTTCGCAGCGAACACTCGGTCTGATGATATCGATATTCTACTACTTATTCTTGGTGGAACTTTGAACATTTTCTGAAATACTCAACTTGCAAAATTGGTGCTTGAGAAAACTATTCGAATACAGAGAGAGCATTGTCTGTGCAGAATTTTGGGCGCAATTGTTTCTATCAAGATCAATTAGCCTGGTAGAATATCATCTACTTGTATCGAAAATTGTATAAACATACTTTGATTCAATCGTTCATGATTGATCAAGTTTCCGATAATTCTCTAACATACTCAGGAATCTTCATGAGTATGTACTCGATGGAGCATTGCAGCGATACCGATTCCCATATTAGCAATTCCTCTTTCACTTGATTCAATCAAGTTTGTATAAGATAAAAAACACAATACACTTTTAGAGTGTTTAATTGTGTGTCAGATATGATCACTCAAGTATAACTTCGCTTCATATATCATGGATAAATTGAAAAAAAAAGAGGAAAAAACTCTTGAAAATTGAAACATTGATGAAATACCCAGGCAGCATTAAAACAAGAAGGGACATGAAAGCAGGGCGAAAAAGGAAGAGCCTCATTCATTTAATTTATTCGCAATTCATTACACACGATCTTGAACAAATTTTTCATTCTCAGCCATCAGCACACAATGGAAAACGCTTCGTACTTGCTTCTTTTTTGACTGTTTTATTTTTATATCCAAGACCTAATCAAGAAGAGTAAACGTAGAGTGACAGACATAGGGTAAGAGGCAAATTTCCCCGGAAGAGAAGACAAGACATCGGGGATAGGGTGACTTTCTACATACATTCAAAATCGTATACATATTTATGCGCATGTGTAAGTTCATATCACAATGACTCAGGTTCACGATGAACTCATGCATCATATCTTCTATAAAAAGACTCAACTGGTAAGAAGAGTACTGGATAAACGGGGAAGAATCGAGTGGATGGTAGTAAGTGAATGAGTAGATGAATGAGTGCATGGTTGCAGTATTGAGCTATAGTATTAAATAGAGAAGGGTAGTGGGGGTAACGAGACAAAGGAATAGATATAGGTGGATACGGTGGTAGTATAGGTGCACTGAAAGGTAGTTAGTTAACCAATCGCGCAGTAGAGCACCACTGGATGAATATCAATGAGGATGAGAGGGCTCGTCATGTTTTATAATATATAT